>JAIUJO010003342.1:5000-10000 GCA_023846275.1 Vanilla planifolia
GCTTATCCTTCTTCTTCTTCTTCTTGAACTTTTTCTTTTTCTTCTTCTTCTTCTTCTCCTTCTCCATCATCTTCATCTTCTTCTTCTCCTTCTTCTTTTTCTTCTTCTTCCCCTTCTCCTTCTCCTCCTCCTCCTTCTTCTTCTTCTAAATCTTCTTCTTCTACTTCTCCTTCCACTTCTTCTTCTTCTTCTACTTCTTCTCCATCTTCTTCTTCTTTTTGTTCTTTTCCTTCTTCTTCTTCTTCTTCTCCTTGTTCTTCTTCTTCTTCTTTCTGTTCCTCTTCTTCTACTACTACCTCTTCTCCTTCTTCTTCTCCTTGTTCTTCTTCTTTTTCTTCTTCCGCATCACCTTCTCATTGGTCTTCTTCTTCTCCCTCTTCTACTTATATTTTAACTTCTTCTTCATCTTCTTCTAGTTCATCTTCTTCTAGTTCATCTTCTTCTACTTCTTCTGCATCTTCTTCTTCTTATTCTTCTCCTTTTTCCTCTTCTTCTTCTTCTTCTTCTTCTTCTACTTCTTCTTCTTCTCTTTCTCTTTCTTGTTCTTGTTCTTCTTCTTCTTCTTCTTCTCCTCCTCCTCCTCCTCCTCCTCCTTCATGTTCTTCTTCTTCTTCTTCTTCTTCTTCTTCTTCTCCTTCTTCCTCCTTCTCGTTCTTCTTATTCTTCTTCTCCTCCACCATTTTGTTCTTCTTCTTATTCTTCTTTCCCTACTTCTTCTTCTTAATGATCATCTTCTTCTTCGTCTTCTACTTCATCTTCTTCTTCTCTCGTCCTCCTCCTCGTTCTTCTTCTCATTCTTCTTCTTCTTCTTCTTCTTCTTCTTCTTCTTCTTCTTCTTCTTCTTCTACTTCTACTTCTTCACATTCAACTTCTACTACTTCTTGTCCTTCTTCTTTCTCTTCCTATTCTTCTCCGTACTCTTCTTCTTCTTCTTCATCTTCTTCAGCTTCTACTTCTTCTTCTTCTTCTTCTTCTTCTTCTTCTCCTTTTTTTCTTGTTCTTCTTCTTCTTCTCCCTCCCCTTCGATCTTTTTCCCATTTTTCTTCTCCCTCTACTTCTACGTCTTCTTCTTCCTCTTCTACTTCTTCTTGTACTTGTTCTTCTTCTCTTCCTTCTTTTTCTTCTTGTCCTTCTTCTTCTCTTTCTTCTTCTCCTTCTTTTTCTTTTCCTTTTTCTCTCTTCTTCTTCACCAACTTTTTCTCCTTCTTCTTCTTTGTCCCCTTCTTCTTCTTCTTCTTCTAGTTCATCTTCCTCTTGATCTTCTTCTTCTTCTCCTTGTCCCCTCATCCTTCTTCATTTTCTTCTTCTTCTTCTCCTTCTTCTTCTCATTCGTCATCATCTTCTTTTCTTCTTCGTCTTCTTCTTTTAACTTCTTCTTATTATTCTTCTTCTTTTAACTTCTTCTTCTTCTCATTCTTCTTCTTCTTCATCATCTTCTTCCTTTTCTTCTTCTTCTTCTTCTTCTTCTTCTTGTTTTTCTTCTTCTACTACTTATTCTCTCACTTCTTTTACCTTTATTTCTTGTTCTTCTTCTTCTTTGTCTTCTTCTTCTTCTTCTTCTTCTTCTAATTCTTCTTCTTCCTCTTCTTCTTCTTCTCTTATTCTTCTTCATGTACTTCATCTTCATATTCTTCTTTTTCTTCTCCTTCCTCATCTTCTTCTTCTTCTTTTTTTAACTTTTACGACCTATTCTTCTTCTTCTTCTTCTCCTTCTCCATTTTCTTCTTCTTCTACTTCTTCTCCTTCCTCTTCTTCTTCTTCTTCTCCTCCTCCTTTTCTTCTCCTTCTTCTTCTTGTCCTTCTTCTTCTCCTTCTCCAATTCTTCCTCTTCTACTTTTCCTTCTTCATCTTCTTCTTCTGCTCCTTTTCTTCTCCTTCTTCTCCTTCTTCTTCTTCTTAATCTTGTTCTTCTTCTACTTCTCCTTCATCATCATCATCGTCATCTTGTTCTTCTTCTTCTTCTTCTACTGCATCCTCTACACTTCTTCTCTTTTTTCTTCTTCTTCTTCCTCTTACCCTCCTTTTTCTTCTCCTTCTTCTTCTTCTTCTTAATCATGTTCTTCATCCACTTGTCCTTCTTCTTTTTCTTCCTCTTCATTTTCTTCTTCTCCTTCCTCTTCTTCTTCTTCCTCTTCTTCTTCCTCTTCTTCTTCTTCTTCTTCTTCCTCCTGTTCTTCTTCTACCTCTTCTTCTTCTTCTTCCTCTTCTCCTTTTTCCTCTTCTTCTTCTTCTTCTTCTTCTTCTTCTTCTTCTTCTTATTCTTCTGCTTCTTCTTCTACTTCTTCTTCCTCTCTTTCTCTTTCTTGTTCTTCTTCTTCTTCTTGTTCTTCTCCTCTTCCTCCTCCTCCCCCTCCTCCTTCATGTTCTTCTTCTTCTTCTTCTTCCTCTTCTCCTTCTTCTTCCTTCATATTCTTCTTATTCTTCTTCTCCTCCACCTTCTTGTTCTTCTTCTTATTCTTCTTTCCTTACTTCTTCTTCTTCTTGAAGATCAACTTCTTCTTCGTCTTCTACTTCATCTTCTTCTTCTTCTTCTTGTCCTCCTCCTTGTTCTTCTTCTCATTCTTCTTCTTCTTCTACTTCTTCACATTCTACTTCTACTACTTCTTCTCCTTCTTCTTCTTTCTCTTCCTATTCTTGTCAAGCCCCCACCTAACCAAGTACAATTATATAACAATATTGTCATAAATTTGTTTAGCTATTACATCGAGTGAGGAAAAATAACCAAAAAATATCAAAGGTGGGAACCCGACGGTAAGACAAACACAAACTCTATATATTTACAATATATATATAAACACGAACATGTTTTTATAATAATCACACCAAACCCTCTTCTTTTTTTTTAC
The DNA here is from genome assembly GCA_023846275.1 of Vanilla planifolia. Lineage (NCBI taxonomy): Eukaryota > Viridiplantae > Streptophyta > Magnoliopsida > Asparagales > Orchidaceae > Vanilla > Vanilla planifolia. Next base: position 7,847 of record JAIUJO010003342.1, read on the forward strand.
ACATTTCGTGAAAAGGGTTCTTTTGTAGCAGTACCATTCCTATCTCTCGGTGTAGGGATTTCATGACCTGTGATGTAAGCACTAAATGAGATTTTATAAATCTCAGTAGATAAATTCACATAATTAACCAAGGAAATAAAAGGCATAACAAATACCATTAATAGTAAAGATGAATTTCATACATACATATAGGGTAATGTCAAATGGAAACCATAAAGAATGTCAATTCCTTATATAGTGTGTTGTTATCGGGCCCAATTCCCTTTGACGCATTATCCTCTGGATCCAATCATCATTAATAAATAACCTCTATCCAGTATCCAACCAATCACATAACACTAGGCAGATATCTGATCCAAAGATCGATACCCTGCACCACATGCTGAGCCTAATGCCACTAGGCAGGTATGGTACCATACCCTGCAACACATGCTGAGCCTGGTGTAAATCATCATGGAGTCATAGCACATAATACCAGGCAGATATATGATCCGAAGATCGATACCCTACAACACATGCTGAGCCTGATATAAACACTAACAAGATATCTGATCCGAAGATCGATACCCTGCAACACATGCTGAGCCTAGTGGCGAGGATAATGCTCTCTAGGAATCCCATTGTTTTTATTTGTCATTTTCCAAACATCAGTCCATGTCATATCAAAAGTCCTTTCATGTCATATTGTTTCGTCTCTTTCTTTAGCATACTGTACCATATTATTTCTTTCCTTTTAGTTTTCATGCAAATAAAATAAACATCAACATATAAAACAACAAAAACACCATGTAACTAAAAGAAAACCATATAAAACAAACACATAATATTGTGCTACATCACAACGTTAGGAATTTATCTACCTGAATTTGCTGTACCAACCATCTTACTTACTTCTGATTCTTCTTGATGTTCTACAAGCCTGTAAAATACAAAAATAATTAATTTAAATATGCTTATTAGTCAAAAATTGCTTTCTAAATGCTTTCCTAAACACACCCCAAAATAAATCCCAAAAGGCGCTGGCCCGGCCACGGTCTATGCTGGACCGCCCGCGCCCAAATTCCTTACGCTATCGTTGGACCGCTCGCTCGGCACGCTGGACCGCGCGCTCGACGTACTGGACCGCGCGTGCTCGGCATCCAGTTCAGCAGCGTCACCCGGTCCAAAGCCTAGACCTGTTCACCGCCGCCCTATCTCTCTCTCTCTCTCTCGCGTCCGGCGAAATAAAAATATTTCGCTGGGGAACTTCGAAATTTCTTGCGTCTCTCACCGGCCAACTGACCGCCGCTACCCGAAAAACTTATAAAAACAAAGAAATAAAATTCTCACCTTCGTTGGCTGTCGTCGTCGTGTCTCGCCGTCGTGCCTCGCCGCCGTGTTCGCAGAAAGGCGTTTCAAAAGCGCAGAGTCGGCTTTTATAGCCGCGGCTGAAACTGACTAAATCGAACATTCGTGAATCGCATTTTGCAGAAAACCCCCTCTAAATTTTATATTTACAAAAATACCCTCCGCCAATCGGATTTGAACTAAGCCGACATTTAAAAATTATAGATCAATCCTCTACGTTACAAATTTATCCCAAATTTTCAAAAATTCATAATTTATTCATTAGAGCTTCGAAAATTGCAAATTAAACATCATTGGATTCGTCTCACAGAGCTCTTTCATTTAAGCAAATAAAATAAAATAACATACGAAACACTGAGGACCGTTACAATTCTTCTCCGTACTCCTTTCTTCTACTTCTTCCTCTGCTTCTGCTTCTACTTCTTCTTCTTCTTCTTTTAGATCTTCTAGAAGTTCTTCTTCTTCTTCTTGTTCATGCTCTTCTTCTTCTTCTTCTTCTTCTTCTTCTTGTTCATGCTCTTCTTCTTCTTCTTCTTCTTCTTCTTCTTTTAGATCTTCTTGAAGTTCTTCTTCTTGTTTGTGTTCTTCTTCTTCTTCTTCTACTTCTTCTCCTTTTTTTCTTGTTCTTCTTCTTCTTCTCCTTCCCCTTCGATCTTTTTCTCATTTTTCTTCTCCCTCTACTTCTACTTCTACTTCTTCTTCTTCCTCTTCTACTTCTTCTTATAGTTGTTCTTCTCTTCCTTCTTCTTCTTCTTCTTATCCTTCTTCTCTTTCTTTTTCTCCTACTTTTTCTTCTCCTTTTTCTCT
>JAIUJO010003342.1:12500-15000 GCA_023846275.1 Vanilla planifolia
TTCTTCTTCATCGTCTTCTCCTTCTCATGTTTCTTCATCTTCTTCTTCTTCTACTTCTTCTTCTTCGTCGTCTTCTTCTTCTTCTTCTCCTTCTTCTTCTTCTTCTTCTTCTTCTTCTTCACCTTCTCCATTTTCTTCTTCTTCTTCTCCTCCTTCTCCAACTTCTTCTTCTACTTCTTCTCCTTCTGCTTCTTCTTCTTTTCTTCTTCTTTGCCTACTTCTTCTTCCCAGTCTTATTCTAAGTCTTTTTCTTCATCTAATTCGTTTCCTTCCTTCGCTTCTTCTTCTTCTTCCTTCTTCTTTCTTTTTGTTTCTAATCTTTTATTTCTTCTTCTTCTTTTTCTTCTTCTTCATCTTTGTCTTTTTATTGTTCTCCCTCTTCTTCTTCTTCTTCATCAACTATTTTTTCCTCTACTTCTTCATTTTCTTTGTTTTATTTTTCTTCTGCTTCTTCTTTAGTTTTCTTTTTCTTCTTCTTCTTCTCGTTCTTCTTGTACTTATTCTTCTTTTTCTTCTTCTTCTTCATATCCTTCTTCTTGTTCTTGTTCTTCTTCTTCCTTTTCTTCTCTATATTCAGTTTTTCTTCTTTTTTTTCTTCTTCTTTATCTCCTTCTTTTTCTTCTTCTTCTTCTTCTTCTTTTTCTTCTTCTCATTCTTCTTCTTCTTCGACTAATTCTTCTCCTTCATTTCATTCTTCTTCATCTCATTCTTTTACTTCTTTTTCTTCTTCTTCTTCTTCTTCTTCTACTACTTGATCTTCTTCTTCTCCTTCTTTCCCAGCTTCTTTTCTCTCTTCTTGTTATTCTCCTTTTTCTTTTTGCTTCTTCTTCTTCTTCTTCTTCTTCTCCTTTTCCTTCTTCCACTTCACTTACTTGAACATCATCTTCTTCTTCTTCTCTTACATCTTCTTCATCTTCTTCATCTTCTTCTTCTTTTTCCTCATGTTCTCCCTCTTATTCTTCTTCTTGTCCTTCTCCATCATCTTCCTATTCTTCTTCATCTTCTTCTTCTTCTCGTTTATCTTCTCTTCCTCCTTCCTCTTCAACTTAATCTTTTTCTTCTTCTGCTTCTTCTTCTCCTTCTTCTTCTTCTTCTTCTTCTTCTTCTTCTCCTTCTTCTACTTCTATCTCTTCTTCTTCTTCTTCTTCTTCTTCTACTTCTTTATCTTCTTCTTCTCCTAATTCTCCTTTTTCATCTTCTTCTTCCCATTCTTCTTCTTCTTCTTCTTCTTCTTCTTTTTATTCTCCTTCCTCTTTTTCTTCTTCTTCTTCTCTTTCTTCTTCTCCTTCTTCTTCTACTTCTTCTTTTTGCCCTTCTTCTTCTTCTTTTTCTTCTACTTCATCTTCTTCTTCCTCATCTTCCTCTTCTTGTCCTTGTCCTTCTTCTTCTTCTTCTTCTTCATCATCTACTACTTCATCTATCTCCTTCTTCTTCTTCTTCTTCATCATCATCTCCTTCTTCATCTCCTTCTTCTTCTTCTATTACTACTTCTTCTTCAACTTCTTCTTCTTCTTCTTCTTCTTCTTCTTCTCCTCCTCCTTCTTATTCATCTCCTTCTTCTTCTTCTAATTCTTTCTCTTCTTTTTCTTCTTCTTCTTCTCCTTGTTGAACTTCTTCTTCTTCTTCTTCTTCTTCCTCTTCTTCTTCGTCTTCTGCTTCTTCTTCTACTTCTCCTTCTTCTTCTTCGACTTCTTCTTGTTTTTGTTCTTCTTCTTCTTCTTCTTCTTCTTATCTTTCTTCTTTTTCTTCTTTGTCTTCTGCTTCTTTTTCATCTTCTTCCTTTTCCCCTCCTTCCTTCTTCTCCTTCTTGTTCTTCTTCTCCTTCTTCTTCTCCATCTTTTCATGCTTCTGCTCCTTCTTCATCTTCTTCTTCTTCTTCTTCTTCTTCTTCTTCTTCTTCTTCCTCCTCCTCCTCCTCCTCCTCTTCTTCTTCTTTTACTTCTTTGTCTTCTTCTTCTTCTTGTTCATCTTCTTCCTCTTCTTTTTCTCCTTTTTCCTCTCCCTCTTCTTCTTCTTCTCCATTTGCTTCTTTTTCTTCTTCTTACTGTTCTTCTCATTCTCCATCTTCTTCTTCTTCTTCTTCTTTTTCTTCTTCTTCTTTTTCTTCTTCATCGTTTTGTTCTTCTTGTTCTACTTCACCTTCTTCTTCTTCAACTTCTCTTTGTTTTTTTTCTTCATCTTCGTCTTGTTCTTCTTCTTCTTCTCCTTCTTCTTCTTCTACATCTTCTCCTTCCTCTTCTCCATCTTCTTCTTCTTTTTTTTCTTTTCTCCATCTTCTTCTTCTCCTTCTTCTTCTTCTTCTCTTTCTTCTTCTTCATCCATCTTCTACTTCTTCTTCTTCTTCTTCTTTCCCTTCTTCTTCCTCTTCTTCTTCTTCTTGTCTCTCTTCATCTTCTCCTACTTCTTCTCCATCTTCTTCTTCTTATACTTCTTCTTACTTTTCTTCTTCTTCTTGTTCTTCTTCTTCTCCTTCTTTGCCTTCTTCTTCTCCTTCCTCTCC
>JAIUJO010003342.1:22500-30000 GCA_023846275.1 Vanilla planifolia
CCTTCTTCTTCCTCTTCTTCTTTTTCTTCTTCTTCTTTCTTTTTTCTTCTTATTCTTCTTCTTCCACTTCTTCTTCTCTTCTCCGACTCCTTCTCCTACTTCTTATATTTCTTCTTATTCTTCATCTTCTTCTTCTCTTTCTTCCCCTTCTTCTTTTTCTTCTTCTACTTCTTCTTCTACTTCTTCTTCTTCTTCTTCTCTTTCTTTTTCTTTTTCTTCTTCTTCTTCATCTTATTCTTTTTTCTTCCTCCTAGTCTTCTTCGCCTTCTTCTTCTTCCTCCTCATCATCATCTTCTTCTTCTTCTTCACCATCACCATCATCTTCTTTTACTCCAACTTCTTCATCTACTTCTTCCATCTTCCTACTTCCTTCTTCTTCTTCTTCCTCTTCTACTTCTTCTTCCTCTTCTTTTTCTTTTTCTTCTTCTTCCTCTCCTTCTTCTTCTTCTTCCTCTTCTTCTTCTTCTTCTTCTTCTTCTTCTTCTTCTTCTTCTTCTTCTTCTTCTTCTTCTTCTTCTCCTCCAACTTCTTCTTCTTCTTCTTACTTCTTCCTTCCTAGTTGTTCTTCTTCTTCTACTACTTCTTTCTTCTTCTTCTTCTTCTTCTCCTCCTCCTCCTCTCCTTTATTGTCTACTACTTCTTCTTCTTCTTCTTCTTCTACTTCTTCTTCTTCTTCTTCTTCTTCTTCTTCTTCTTCTTCTCCTTCTCCTTCTTCTTCTTTTTCTTTTTATTCTTCTTTCCCATCTTCTTCCTTCCTCTTCTTGTTCTCATTTTTCTTGTCCTCCTTCTTCTTTTTGGTTGTTAATCTTAATCTCCTTCTACTTCTTCTTCTTCTTCTTCTTCTTCTTCTCCTTCTACTTCCCCACTTCTTTGTCTTCTTCTTCCACATCTTCTTCTTCTACTTTCTCTTCTCATCCTTATTCTTCTATTTCTTCTTTCCTCTTCTCTTCTTCTTTTCCTTCTCTTTCTTCTTCTTCAACTTCTTCTTCTTCTCAATCTTCTTATTCTTTTCTTCTGCTTTTTGTCCCTTCTCCTTCTCCTTCGTCTTCTCCTTCGCCTTCTTCATCTTGTTTCTTCTTCTTTTTCTTCTTCTTCTTTTCCTTCTTATCCTTCTCCTTCTTTTCTTCTTCTTCCTCTTTTTCTCTTTCTTCTTCTTTCTTGTCTCTTACTTCATCTTCTCTCTTCTTCTCTCTCTTCAACTTCTTCTTCTTCTTTCTCCTTCTTTTCTTCTTCTTCTTCTTCTCCATTTCCTTCTTCTTCTTCTTTTTTTTCTTCTTTGCCTTCTTCTTCCTCCTCTTCTTGTTCTCATTTTTCTTGTCCTACTTCTTTTGTTCTTAATCTCATCTCCTTCTACTTCTCCTTCTTCTTCTTCTTCTACTCCTCCTTCTCCTTCTTCTTCGTTCTTCTTGTTCTTCATCTTCGTGTTCCTCTTCTTCTTCTCTTCTACCCCTTTTTCTTCTCATCCTTAATCTTTTACTTCTTCTTTCTCTTCTTCTTCTTCTTCTTTTGCATCTCTTTCTTCTTCTTCTTCTTCTTCTCCATCTTCTCTCTTCTTTTCTTTTGCTTCTTCTTTTTTCTCCTTCTTTTTTATTTTCTTCTTTGTCTTCTTCATCATCATCATCATCTTCTTCTTCTTCTAATTCTTCTTATACTTCTCCATTTTCTTATTCTTTTGCTTCTCCTTTTTTTAGTTCTTTTTCTTCTTCTTCTTTCGCTTTTTCTTCTTCTTCTTCTTCTTCAACTCCTACATCTTCTTCACCTTCTTCTTATCTTTCTTCTTCTCTTATTTCTTTTTCTTCTCCTTCTTCTTCTTTCTTCTTTTTGTCCTTCTTCTTCTTCTTCTTTTTCACCTTCTTCTTCTTGTTCTTCCTCATCTCCTTCTTCTTGTCCATTTTCTTCTTCTTCTCCTCCTCCTGCTTCTTCTTAAATTTCTTCTTCTTGTTGTTGTTGTTGTTCTTCTTCTTCTTCTTCTTCTACTACTACTACTTTTTGTTCTTCTTTTTCTGCTCCTCCTTCACATTCTTGTTCTCCTTCTCCTTCTTGTTGTTCTTCTTCTTCTCCTTCTTCTTCTTCTTCTATTTGTTCTACTTCTCGTTCTTCTTCTTCTTCTTCTACTTCTGTACTTCTTCTTCTTTATTCTTCTTCATCTCCATCTTCTACTTCTTCTTCTTCTCCTTCTACTTCTTTTTCCTCTCTTCTTCTTCTCCTTCTACTTTAACTACTTATTCCTCTTCTCCATTGCCTTTTTTTCTTCTTCTTTATTTTTTCTTCTTCTTCTTCTTCACCTTATTCTTCTTCTTCTCCTTCTTCTACTTCTTCTTATTTCCTCTTCTTTAACCTCCTAATTATCTTCTTCTTCTTCTCCTTTTTCTCCTTCTTATTTTTCTTCTTCTCTTTCTTCTCCTTCATCTTCTCCTCCTTCAACTTCTTATTCTTCTTCTTCTTCTTCTTCTTCTTCTTCTTTTTCTTCTACTTCTTCTCCTTCTCCATCTTCTTTTTCATCTAATTCTTCTTCTTCTTCTTCTACTTCTTCTCCTTCTCCATCTTCATCTTCATATGATTCTTCTTCATCTTCTTCTTCTTCTTTGACTTCTTTCTTCTTCTTGTTTTTCTTTTAATTCTTCTCTTTCTTTTTCTTTCTTTCTCCTCCTCCTTCTTCTTCTTCTTATTCTTCTTCATTCTTCTTCTTCTTCTTCTTCTTCTTCTTCGCCTTCTTCCACTTCTGCTTCTTCTTTTTCTCAACCTTCTACTTCTTCTTCTTCTTCTTCTCATTCTTCTTCTTTTTCTTTTCTTTCTTTCTTCTTCTTCTTCTTCTTCTTCTCCTTTTTCTTCTTCTTCCTCCTCTTCTACTTCTTCTTCCTCTTCTTTGTTTTCTTCTTCTTTGTGCTCTCCTCCTTCTCCTACTCCTTCTTCTCCTTCTTCTCATTCTTTTTCTTCTTCCTCTTCTTTTTCATCATGATCATCATCTTCTTCTTCTTCTTCTCATTCTTCTTCATCTTCTTTTTTTGTTTCTTCTTCTTCTTCTTTGTTTCTCTTTTTCTCCATATTCTACTTATCTTCATCTTGTTCTTAACCATCTTCTTCCCCATTTTCTTTATCTTCTTCTCCTTTTTCTTAATGTTTTTTTCTTCTTCTTCTCCATTTTCTTCTTCTTCTTCTTCTTCTTCTTCTTCTTCTCCTCCTTCGTCTTCTTATTATTATTATTATTCTCCATCTCCACCTTCTCTTCTTCTTCTTCTTCTCCATCTTCTTGTCCTTCTTCTTCTTATTCTCCTTCTTCTTCTTCTTCTTCTTTCCATTATTATTTTCCTCCTTGTTCTTCGTCTTCTTATTCTTCTTTGTCTTTTGCTTCTCTTTCTTTTCGATCTTATTCTTCTTCTCCTTCTTCTTCTTCTTCTTCTTCATCTTCTTCTTCTTCTTCTCCTTCTTCTTCTTCTTCTTCTTCTTTTTCCTCATCTTCTTCTTCTTCATCTTCATCATCATCTTTCTTCTTCATCTACGTCTTTATCTCCTACTTCTTTTTCTCTCTCCATCTTCTTCTCCTTTTTCTTAATGCTCTTCAGCTTCTTCTTCTCTTTTTTCCTCTTCTTCTTATTCTTCTTGTTCTCCATCTCCATCTTCTTCTTCTTCTGCTCCTTCATCTTCATATTCTTCTTCGTCTTCTTCTTCTTGCTCTTCTCCTACCTCATCTCCTTCTTCTTCTTCTTATTCTTCTTCTTCTAGTTTTCTCTCTTTCTTGTTCTTTTTCTTCTTCTCCATTTTCTACTTGTTCTTTCTTCTTATTCTTCTCTTTCTTCATTTTCTTTTTCTTTTTCTTCATCATCATCATCAAATTCTTCTTCTCCTTCTTCTTCTTCTACTACATGTTCATCTTTTTCTTCTTCTTCTCTTTTTTTCTCCTTCTTCTTCCTGTATTTCTTCTTCTTCTTCTCTTCTTCTTCTTCATACTCCATTTTCTTCTTGTTGTTCTTCAACTTCAATTGCTTCTTCATCTACTTCTTCTCCTTTTCCTTCTTCTTCTTCTACTTCTTCTACTTCTTTTCTATTTACTATTCTACTTCTTCTTCTCCTTCTTCTACTTCTTCTTGTTCTTGTTCTTCTTTTTCTACTTCTCCAACATCTTCTTCGTCCTTCTTCTTCTCTTCTTCTTCTTCTTCTTCTGCTTCTTTTTATTCTTTTTCTTTCCCCTTCTTCTTCTTCTTCCGCTCCTTTTTTCTTCTAAGTTTTCTTCTTTTTCATCTTCTTCTGCTACTATTACTTCTACTCTTCTTCTTCTTCTTCTTCCTTTCTTCTTAAACTACTACTGCTACTAACTTCTTTTCATCATCTTCTTCTTCTTCTCCTCCTCCTCCTCCTCCTCCTCCTTTGCCATCTTCTTCTTCTTCTACTTCTTTTTCTTCATCTTCTTCATCTGCCTCATGTCCTTTGTCATCTACTTTTTCTTATCCTTTTTCTACTTCTCTTCTTCTCCTTCTCCTTCTTCTCTTCTCCTTCTACTTCTTTTCTTCTTCTTTCTTTTCTTCTCCTTCTTTTTCTTCTTCTTCTTCTACTACTTCTAATTTTCCACCTTCTCTTCATACACTTCATCATCTACTTCTTCTTCTTCTTCTTCTACTTCTTCTCTTCTTCATCATCCTCTTCTTTTTCACCTTTTTCTTCTTCTCGTCTTTCCGTTTCTTCTTCTTCTTCTCCTAGTTCTTCTTCTTCTTCTTCCTCATTCTTGTTCTTCTTTTTCTTTTCTCCTACTTTACTTCTGTTACTTCTTTTTCTTCTTCTCCTTCTTCTTCTCCATGTTCTTTTTTTTTCCATGTTCTTTTTTTTCCATCTTCTTGTTCTTCTTCTTCTTCTTCTACTTCTTCTTTTTCTCTTGTTTTTCTTCATCTCCTTGTCCTTCTTCCACTTCTTCTTATTCTTTTTCTACTTCTTCTTACCTTCATCATCTTCTTCATCTTCAATCTTCATCATCTTGTTCTTCTTCTCCTTCTTTCTTCTTTTCTTGTTCTTTTTCTTTAACTTTCTTCTTTTTTTTCTTCTTCTTCATCCTCTTCTTCTTCTTCTTCTTCTTCTTCTCTTCTTCTCTTCTTCTTCTTCTTCTTCTTCTTCTTCTTCTTCTTATACTAAACTTCTTCTTCTTCTTCTTCTTAGACTTCCTCTTGCTTTTTCTTCTTCTTCTTCTTCTTCATCTTCTTTTTCTTCTTCTTAATACTCCTTATCTTCTTTTTCCTTTTCTTCTTCTTCCTGATCTTCTTTTACTTCTTCTTCTTCTTCTTCTTCTTCTTCCTTTTCTTCTTTCTCTTCCACTTCTTCTCCTTCCTCTTCTTCTTCTTATTCTTCTTAATCATCCCTCTTCTTCTTTTTATTCTTCTTCTTCTTATTCTTGTTTTTTCTTCTTCTTCTTCTTCTCCTTCCTCTTCTCCTTTTTTCTTCTTCTTATTCTTCTTCTTCTTCTTAATCTTCTTCTTCTTCTCATGTTCTTCTTCTTGTCTTCTTCTTCTTGTCTTCTTCTTCTTCTTCTTCTTCTTCACCTTCTTCTACTTCTTCTTCTTCATCTTCTTCTTCTTTCTAAGACTACTACTACTACCTCTTCTTCTTCTTATCCTTCTTCTTCTTCTTCATATTCTTCTTCTTCTTCTTATTCTTCTTCTTCTAATTTTTGTTTTTCATCTTCTTCTTCTACTTTTTCTTCCTCTTCTTCTACTTGTTCTTTTTTTTGTACTTGCTGTTCTTCTTCTTAAACTCTTCTTCCTATTCTTTTTCTTTTTCTTTTTCTTCTTCTTCTTCTTACTTTTCTTCTTCTTCTTCCTCTTCTTCGACTTCCTCTTCTTTATTTTCTTCCTCTTCTTCTTCCCCTTCTTCTTCTTATTCTTCTTCTTCTACTTAGACATCTCCTTCTTCTTCTTCTTCTTCTTCTTCTTCTTCTCATTATTCTTCTTCTTCTTCTTCTTCTTCTTCTTCTTTTCATTTTCTTCATCTTCTTCTTCTTCTACTTCGTCTTCTTCTCCATCTTCTTCTTCTTCTTCTTCTCCTTTTCCTTCTTCTTCTTCTTCTTATTCTTCTTTCACTTCCTCTACCTCTTCTTCTTCTTCTTCTTCTCCTTCTTCATCTTCTTCTTCTACTTCTTCTTTTCCTTCTTCTTCTTCTTTTTCATCTTCTTCTTTTTCTTCTTTTACTACTTCTTCTTCTTCTTCTTCTTCTTCTTCATCTTCATCATATCATCATCACCTTCTTCTTCTTCTTCTACTACTACTACAACTACTTCTTCTTCTTCTCCTTCTTATTCTTCTTCTTCCTTTTCTTCTTCTTCTTCTTCTCTCGAAACATCTTCAATTTCTTGCTCTTCTTCTTCTTCTTAAACTCTTCTTCTTCTACTTCTTCTTCTTACTGTTCTTCTTCTTCTTCTTCTCTTGAAACATCTTCTATTTCTTGCTCTTCTTCTTCTTCTTAAACTATTCTTCTTCTTCTTCTTCTTCTTCTTCTTCTTCATCTTCTTTCTGTTCTTCTTTTTCTTATTCATCTTCATCTTCTTCTTCTTTGTCTTTATCATAGTCTTCTTCTTCATCTTCTTCTTCTTCTTCTTCTTCTTCTTCTTCTTCTTCTGCTTTTCTTCTTCTTTTTCTTTTTCATCATCATCTTCTTCTTGTTCTTCTTCTTACTATTATTATTGTTATTCTTCTTTGACTTCTTCGACTTCATCTTAGTCTTCTTGTTCTTCTTCGACTTTTTCTTCTTCTTCTTGGTCTTCCTCATCTTCTTCTTTTCTTCTTCTTCTTATTCCACTTTTTTTCTTCTTCTTCCACTACTTCTTTTTCTTATTTTTTATATCTTCTTGTTCTTTTTCTTCTCCTCATCCTTGCCTTCCTAATTCTCCTACTTCTTTTACTTGTTTTTCTTCGTCTTCTTCAACCTCTTCTTCTTCATCTTCTTCATTTTCTTTTCTTCTTCCTATTCTTCTTCTTCTTCATCATCATCTACTTGGTCTTCTTCTTCCTCGTCTTGATCTTCTACTTCTTCGTCTTTTTCTTCTTGTTCTTCTTCCGCTTTTTCTTCTTCTTCGACTTCTACGTCTTCTTTTTCTTCTTCTTCTTCTTATTCTTCTTCTTCTACTACTTTGAATTCTTATTCTTCTTCTTCTTCTTCTTCTCCTTGTTCTTTTTCTTCTTGTTCCTTTTCTTCTTCTTCTTCTTCTTCTTCTTCATCTTCAACTTTTACTCCTTCTTCTTCTCCATCTACTTCTTCTTCTTCTTCTTCTTCTTCTTCTTCTTCTTCTTCTACAACTTCTACTTTTTCTTCTTATTCTTTTTCTTCTTCTCCTCCTCCTTCTTCTCCTTCTACTTCCTCTTCTTCTTCATCTTCTTCTTCTTCTTCATCTTCTTGTTCTTGTTCTTGTTCTTATTCTTCTACTTCTTCTTCTCCTTCTTCTTGTTCATCTTCTTCTTCTTCTTCTTCTTCTTCTTCTTCTCCTTCTTCTTTTTCTTCTTCTTCTTCTCCTCTTCCCCCTCC
>JAIUJO010003342.1:35000-45000 GCA_023846275.1 Vanilla planifolia
TTTTCTCTAACTACTTGTTCTTCTTCTTCTACTCCTTCCTCTTCTACTTCTTCTTCTTATTCTTCATGTTTTTATTCATCTTCTTGTCTTTCTTTTTCTTCTTCTTCCTCTTGTTCTTCTTCTTCTTCTTTTTCTACTTCTTCATCTTCTTCTTCTCCATCTGCTTCTACTTCTTCTTCATTTTCTTCTTCTTCTTCTTGTTCTTCTCCATATTCTTCTTCTTCTTCTTCTTTGTCTTCCGCTTCTTCTTCTCTATCCCCTTTTTGTTCTTCTTCTTCATCATCTTCTTCTTCTTCTTCTTCATCATATTTTTCTTCTTCTTCTTCTTCTTCTTCTTCTTCTTCTCCATCTTCTCCTTCTTCTTCTTCCCCTTCTTCTTCTTCACCTTCTTCATCTTCTCCTCCTCCTCCTCCTTCTTCTTCTTCTTCTTCTTCTTCTTCATTTTATTATTCTACTACTTCTTCTTCATCATGATCAAAATAATGATCTTCCTGTTCTTCTTCTTCTTTTTTTCTTCTTCGTCGTCATCTACTTCTTCTTCTTCTTCTTCTTCTTCTTTGCCTTCAACTTCTACTTCAACTTCTTCTTCTTCTTCCATCTGATCCTCAACCTTTTTTTCTTCTTATACTTCTTTGTCTTCTTCTTTATCATCATCATCTTCTTCTTCTTCATCATCTTCTTCTTCTTCTTCTTATTCTTCTTCATCATTTTTACATTCTTCTTCTTCTTCTACATCATCTTCTGCTTCCTTTTTTCTTTCTTCTTTTTCTTATTCTTCTTCCTCTTCTTCATCCTCCAGTTCTTCTTCTTCTTCTTCTTGTTCTTCTTTTTCGTCTTCTTCTTTTTCTTCTTTTTCTCTTCTTCTTCTTCTTCCTCCTCTTATTCCTTCCTCTTCCTTTTCATCTTCTTCTTCTTCTTTCTCTTCTTCTTCTTCCTTGTTCTCCTTCTTCTCCTTCTTACTCTTCTTCTTCTTCTCCTCCTTTGTCTTCTTTTTTTCTTTTTCTTCTTCTTCTTCTTCTTCTTCTTCTTCTTTGGCTTTTTCTTGGTCTTTTTCTTCGTCTTCTTCTTCTTCTTCTTCGTCTTCTTCTTCCTCCTATATTTCTTTTTCTTCTTCTACCTTTTCTTCTTCTTCCTATACATCTTCATCATTTCTTTTTTCATCCTCTTCATCTTCTTTTTTTTGTTTTTCTTCTTCTTCTATTTCTTCTTCTTCCTATTCTTCTTCCTCCACATCCTCTTCATCTTCATTTTCTTCTTCCTTTTCTACTTCTTCTTCTTCTTCTTCTCCGTCCTCATCTTTATCATCACCTTCTTCTTCTTCTTTTTATTCTTCTTCTTATTCATCTTCTTCTTCTTCTTCTTTTTCTTCTTCTTTTTCTTCTTATTCTTCTTCTTCTTCTTCTTATTCTTCTTCTTTTACTTCTTCTTCTTGTTTTTCTTCTTCTCTTTCTTCATCTTCATGTTCTTTTTTCTTCTTCTTCTTCTTCTTCTTCTCCTTCTTTTTCTTCTTCTATTTCTTCTTCCTTTTCTTCTTGTTCGTCTTCTTCTTCAACATCATCATAATCTTCTTCTTCTTCCTCTTCCTCTTCTAATTCTTCTTCTTCTTTGTCTACTTCTTTCTTCTACTTCGACTTATTCGTTCTTCTTCTTCTCCATATTATGCTTCTTCTTCATCTTCTTCTTCTTCTTCTCCTTCTTCTTCATCATCTTCTTCTTCTTGTTCTTCTTCTTATTCTTGTTCTTCTTCTTCTTCTTCTTCTTCTTCATCTTGGTCATCTTCTTCTTCTTCTCTGACGACATCTTTTTTCTTCGTTGTCTTATTTCTTCTACTTCTACTTCTTCTTCTTTCACTTCTTCTTCTCCATCTTCTTCCTCTTCTTCTTCTTCTTCTCCTTTTTTCTTCTTTTTCTTCTTCTTCACCATCTCCTTCTAGTTCTACTTTTTCCTCTACTTTCACTTCTTCTTCTCCATCTTCTTGTTCTTCTTCTTCTTCTCCTTCTTCTTCTTCTTCTTCGTCTTTTTCTTCTTCTTATTCTTCTTCTTCTTCTTCACCTCCATCTTCTTCTTCTTCTTCATCTTTGTCTTCTTCATCTTTGTCTTCTTCATCTTTGTCTTCTTCTTCTTCTTCTTTGCCTTCTTTTTCTTTTCTTCTTCTTCTACCTCTCTATCTTCTTCTCCTTCTTCTTCTTCTTCTTCCTATTCTTCTTCTTCTTCTTCTTCAACTTTATCTCTTCTACTACTTCTTCTTCTTCTTCATCTTTTCCATATTCTTCTTCTTCTTCTTCTTCTTCTTCTTCATCTTCTTATCCTTCTTCTTCTTCTTCATCATCTTCTTCTTCTTGTACTACTTTTTTTTCTTCTTCTTCTTTGTCTTCTTCTTCTTCTACTTCTACTTCTTCTTCTTCTTCTTCTTTTCCATATTCTTCTTCTTTTCCATCTTTTTCTTCTTCTTCTTCTTCTTCTTCTTCTTCTTCTTCGCCTCCTTCTTCTTCTTGTTATTCTTCTTCTTCTTCTTCTTCTTCTTCTCCTCCTTCTTCTTCTTCTTCTTCTCCTTCTTCTTCTCCTTCATCTTCTTCTTCTTCTTCTTCTCCTTCTTCGACTTTTTCTTCTTCATCATCATCATCTTCTTCTTCTTCTTCTTCTTCTCTCCACCTCCTCCTCCTCCTATTAGTACTTCTCCTCTTACTTCTTCACGTTCTTTTTCTTCTACTTCATCTCCTCCTTCTCCTTTTTGGTCTCTATTTTTCTTATTCTTATTCTTCTTCTCCCTCCTCCTGTCCTTCTTCTTCTTGTAGTTCTTCTTCTTGCTCATCTTCTTCTTTTTCCTTATTATTCTTCTTCTTCTTCTCCTTCTTCTTCTTCTTCTTCTTCTTCTTCTTCTCCTCCCTTTAGTTATTCTTATTATTTTTCTTCTTCTTCTTCTTCTTCGTCATCTTCTTTTTCTTTTTCTCCTTCTTCTTCCCCTTCTGCTTCTCCATCTTCTTCATCTTCAATTTCTTCTTCTTCCACTTCTTCTTCTTCTTTATGCTTCATTCCTTTTTATTCTTCTTGTTCATGATCATCTTCTTTTTCTTTAACTTCTTCTTCTTCTTCTTCTTCTTCTTTGCCCTCTTCCTTATCTATTTCTTCTTCCTATTCTTCTTCTTCTTTTTCTTCTTCTTCTTCTTCTTCTTCTTCTTCCTCTTCTTCTACATCTTCTTCTTCTTCCTCGTCTTGTTCCTCATTTCTTCATCTTCTTCGTACTACACTTTTTCTTCTTCTTCCTCTTCTTTTTCTTCTTCTTCTTCTTTTTAGTCTTCTTCTTCTTCTTCTTGATCATGATCTTCTTCTTCTTGTCATTCTTCCCCTTTTTCAACTTCTTCTTCCTCGTTGTCTTGTTCTTCGTCTTCTTCTTCTTCTTCTTCATCATCTTCTTCATCTTCTTCTTCTTCTACTTCTTCTCCTTCTTCTCCTTCTTCTTCTACTTCATTTTTTTCTTCTTCTTCTCCCTCTTCTTCTTCTTCTCCTCTCATTCATCTATTTTTTCTTCTCCTCTTCTTGTTATTCTTCTTCTAGTACTTATTCTTATTCTTCTTCTTCTTCTTCTTCTTCTTCTTCTTCCTTGTCTTCATCTTTTTTTTGTTCTACTTTTTCTTCTTCTTCTTCTTCTTCTTCTTCCTTTTCTTCTTCTTCTCTTACTTCTTCATCTTCTTCTTCTCCTCTTTCTTCTTCTTCTTCTTCTTCTTCTTCTTCTTCCTCTTCTTCATCTTCTTCTTCATCCTCTCTTCTTCTTCATCTTCTTCTTCTATTTCTTTTTCTTTCTTCTTCTCAATGTTCTTCTTCTTTGCCTTCTTCTTGTTCATCTTCTTCTTCTTCTTCTTCCTCTCCTTCACCTTCTTCTTCTTTGTCTTGTTCTTCTTCTTTTTCTTTTTCTCCTTCTCGTTCTTCTCCTTCGTCGCCAACTTCCTCTCCTTCTCCTTCTTATTTAGCTTCTTCTTCTTCTTCTTCTTCTTCTTCTTCTTCCTCTTCTTGTTCTCCTTCTTTTTTGACTTCTTCTTCTCCTTCTTCTCCTACTTTCTCGTCTTCTTCTTCTTTTTCTCCTTTTTCATCATCAGCATCATCATCATCATCTTCTTCTTCTTCTTCTTCTTCTCCTACTTCATCTTCTTCTTCTTCATCTTCTCCTTCTTCTTCTACTTCAACTTGTTCTTGTTCTTCTTTCTCTTCTTCTTCTTCTTCTTCTTGTTCTTCTTCTTCTTCTCCTCCTACTTCTTCTTTCTTCTTCTTCTTCTCCTTCTCCTTCTTGTTTCTTCTTTTTCTTCTCGTTCTCCTTCTTCTTCTTCTTGTTGTTGTTCTTCTTCTCCTTCTTTTTCTTCTTCTTTTTCTTGATCTTCCACTTCTTCTACATTTTTTTCTTCTTCTTCTTCATTTTCTTCTTCTTCTTCTTCTTCTTCTTCTTCTTCTTCTTCTTCTCCTCCTCCTCCTTTTTCTTCTTCTTTTTCTTCATATTCTTCTTCTTCTTCTATCTCATCATCTTCTTCTACTTTTTCTTCTTCTTCTTCTTCTTCTTCTTCTTTGTTTTCTTCTTCTCCTTCTCCTTTTTCTTCTTTTCTTTCTTCTTCTTCTTCTTCTTCTTCTTCTTCTTCATTCTCCACTTCTTCGTCATCATGTTCTCCTTCTTCTTCTTCTTCTTCCTCATCTTCATCTTCTTCTTCATCATCTTCCTTTTCATCTGTCGTTCTTCCTTTTCTGCTTCTTCTTGCTCTTCATTGTCTTCTTCTTCTTCTTCTTCTTCTTCATCTTCTTCTTCTCCTTCTTCTTCATTTTCTTCTTCTTCTTCGTCTTCTTCTTCTTCTACTACTACTTCTTCCTCTACTTCTTCTTCTTGTTGTTCTTCTTCCCCTTCTTCTTTTTCTTCTTATTGTTCTTCTTCTTCATCTTCTACTACATTTTCTTAACCTTCTTCTTCTTCTTTTTCTTCAGCTTCTACTTCTTCAACTTCTTCTTCTTCTTCATCATCTTCTTCTTCTTATACTGCCTTTTCATCCTTCTTCTTTAACTTCTTCTTCTCCTTCTTCTTTGTCTTCTTCTTCTTCTTCTTTTCCTTTTTCATCTTCTTCTTCGTCTTCTTGTTTCTGCACTTCTTCTTCCTCTTCTTCTTCTTAGTCTTTTTCCTCTTCTATTTCTTCTCCTTCTTCTCCTTCTTCTTCTTTGTCTTCTTCTTCTTCTTGCTCTTCTTTTTCATCTTTATCTTCTTCTTCTTCTTCTTCTTCATCTCCTTCATCTTCCTCTTTTTCTTACTCTTCTTTTTCATGCTCTTCTTCTAGTCCTCCTCCTCCTCCTCAAACTCCTTCCATTTCTTCTTCTTCCTCTTCCTATTCTTGTCATTCTTCTTCTTCTTCTCTCCCTTCTCCTTCTTGTCCATCAACATTCTTCTTCTTCTCAACCTTCTTCTTCTTCTTTTTCTTTTTTGTTTTCTTATCTCTCTACTTCTTCTTCTTCTACTTTTTCTTCTTCATCATCGTCTCTTCTTCATCTTCTTCTTCTTCTTCTTCTTCCTCTTTTTATTCTTCTTCGTCCTCTTCTTCTTTTTCTTCTACTTCTTCTTTTGCTTCTTTTTCCTCTTCTTCTCCTCCTTCTTTGACTTTTTCCTTTGTTTCTTCTTTGTCTTTTTCTACTTCTTCTTTGTCTTCTTGCTCTTGTTCTTTTTCTTCTCCTTCTTCTTCTTTTTCTTCTTCTTTGTCTTCTTCTTCTTCTTCTTCATTTTCTTCTTGGTCTTGTTTTTCTTCTTCTTCTACTTCTTCTTTTTCTTGTTCTTCATCTTCTTCTTTTTCTTCTTCTTCTTCTACTTCTTCTCCTTCTTGTGCTTCTCTTTCTTCTTCTACTTCTTCTTCTGCTTCTACTTAATCTTCTTCTACTTCTTCTTCTTCTTCTTCTTCTTATTCTTCTTCTTCTTCTTCTTCTCCTTCTTCTCTGTCCTCTTAATTATCTCCTTCGTCTTCTCCTTCGTCTACTTCTTCATCTTCTTCTCCAACTTTTTCTTCTTCCTCTTCTTCTTTTACTTCTTCTACTTCTACTACTACTACCACTACTACTCCTCCTCCTTCTCCATCTTCTCCTTAGTCTTCTTTTCCTTCTTCTTCTTCCTCTTCTTCCTCTTCTTCATCATCTTATTCATCATCATCTTCACCTTCTTCTTCTTCTTCTTCTTCTTATTCTTATTCTTCTTATCATACATCCACTTCTTTTTCTTGTTCTTCTCCTTCTTCTCCTTCTTCTTCTTCTTCTATATGTCCTTGCTCTTCTTCTTCTTCATGTTCTGCTTCTTCATCATTATCTTCTTCCTCTTCTTCTTCATCATCATCTTCTTCTTCTTCTTCTTCCTCTTCTTCTTCTCCTCCTTCTTTTTCTTCTCCTTCTTCTTCTTTTTCTTCTTCTTTTTCTTCTTCTTATTCTTCTTCTTCTCCTCCTACTTCTTCTTGTTCTTCTTCTTAATCTTCTTCCTCAACTTTCTCATCTTCTTCTTTTTCTTCTTCTTTGTCTTCTTCTCCTTCTTCTTCGACTTCTTTTACTTCTTCTTCATCTTTTTCTTCTTCTTCATTACCTTATTGTTTGTCATATTCTTCTTCTTCTTCTTCTTCTTCTTGCACTTCTTCTTCTTCTTCTTATTCTAGTTCTTCCTCTTCTTAAAATATTTCTTCATCATTACTTCTTCTTGTTCTTCTTGTTCTTATCTTCCTTCGACTTCTTCATCTTCTTCTTCTTCATGTTCTTCTTCTTCTTCTTCTTTTTCTGTCATCTTGTCCTTCTCTTCTTCTTCTTCTTCCTTTTTTTCTTTGTCTTCTTTGTCTTCGTCTTATTCTTCTTCATCTTCTTCTTGTTGTGGTTCTTCTTCTTCTTCTCCTTCTCTTTCTTCTCCATGTTCTTCTCAGTCTTCTTCTTCTTCATCATCTTCTTCTTTTTCTTCTTCTTCTTCTTCCACTTCTTCTTTTTCTTCTTCTTCCACTTCTATCTTCTCTTCTTCTTCTTCACATTCTTCTTCTTCTGCATCTGCATCATCTTCTTCTTCTTCTACTACTACTACTTCTTCTTCTTCTTCTTCTTCTTCGTCTTCTTCTTCTCCTTCTTCTTCTCCTTCTTCTTTTTCATCATCTTCTTTACTCTTACTCTTCTTCATCTTCTTCTTGTTCTTCTTCTTCTTTTTCCTCTTGTGCTTCCTCTTCTTCTTCTTCTTCTTCTTTTTCTTATCGTTCTTCTTTTTCTTTTTCTTTTTCTTCTTCTTCTTCTCCTCCTGCTCCTCCTCCTCCTCCATCTTTTTCTTCTTCTCTTTCTTTTTCTTATTCTCCTTCTTTTTCTTGTCCTTCTTCTTTTTCTTCTTCTTCTTCATCATCTTCTTCTTCCTATTCAAAAAACTTTTTCTTCATCTTCTTCTTCTTCTTCTTTTTCCTCTATCTCCTCTTTTTTCTTTTTCTTCTTCTTCTGTTTCTTTCTTGTCTTCTTCTTCTTCTTCTTCTTCTTCTTCCTTTTCTTCTACTTTTTGTTCTTCTTATTCTTTTTCTACTTCTCCTTCTCCTTCTTCTTCTTCTTCTTCTTCTTTTTTTTGTTTCTTCTTCTTCTCCTTCATCTTCTTCTTCTTCTTTTTCTTTTCATTTCCTCTTCTTCCTCTTCTTCCTCCTCTTCTTCTTATTCTTAATCTTCTTCTTCTTCTTATTATTCTTCTTCCTCTTCTTCTTCTTCTTAATATTCTTCTTCGTTTTCTTCATCTTCTTCTTCATCATCATCATCTTCTTCTTCTTCTTCTCCTCCTTCTTCTAATTCCTCTTCTAATTCCTCTTCTTCTTCATCTTCTTCTTTCTCTTCCTCTTCATCTTCTTATTCTCATTCTTCTTCTCCTACTTTTTTTCTCTTCTTTTTCTTCTTCATCTTTTTCTTCTTCTTCTACTTCTTCTATTTCTTCTTCTTCCTCCTCTTCTTCTTCTTCTTCTTCTTTTTCTTCTTTGTCTTCTTCTTCATCTTCTTCTTATTCTTGTTCTTCTTTTTCTACTTCATCATCAACTTCTTCTTCCACTTCTTCTTCTTCTTCTTCTTCTTCTTCTTCTTCTTCTTCTCCTTCTTCTTACTCTTCTTCTTATTCTTCTTCTTCTTCTTCTTCTTCTTCTTCCTCTTCTTCTTCATCTTCTTCTCCTTCTACATCTTCTCCTCCATTCTCTTCTTCATCTTCTTCTTCTTCGGCTTCTTCTTCTACTTCTTCATCTTCTTCTCCTTTTTCTTCTTCTTGTTCTTCAGCTATCTCTTCTTCTCCTCCTTCTTCTTCTTGTTCTTCTTCACCACCACCATCATCATCATCTTC
Source organism: Vanilla planifolia (assembly GCA_023846275.1). Classification (NCBI taxonomy): domain Eukaryota; kingdom Viridiplantae; phylum Streptophyta; class Magnoliopsida; order Asparagales; family Orchidaceae; genus Vanilla; species Vanilla planifolia. The sequence goes on from JAIUJO010003342.1 coordinate 43,330, forward strand.
TTCTTCTTCTTCTCCTTCGTCTTTTTTGCCTTCCTCTTCTTCTTCTTCTTCTTCTTCTCGTTCGTCCTCTTCTTCTTTTTCTTCTTCTTCTTCTCCGTCTTCTTCTTCTTCTCCTTCTTCTTCTTCTTTTTCTTCTTCTTCTACTTCTTCTTTTTCTTCTTCTTCTCTACTTTCTTTGTCTTCATCATCTTCTTCTTCTTCTTCTTCTTCTTCTTTTTCTTCTTCTTCTTCTTCGACTTCTTCTTCTTCATCGTCTTTTTTGCCTTCTTTTCTGTCTTCTTATTGTTTGACTTTGTCTTCTTCTTCATGTTCCTCTTCTCCTGCTTCTTCTTCTTATTCATCGTCTTGTTCTTCTTCTTACTCTTCTTTCTCTTCTACTTCTTCTTCTTCTTCTTCATCTTTTTCTTCTTCTTCTTCTACTTCTTCTACTTCTTCTTCTTTTTCTTCTTCTCCTTCTTCTTTTTCTTCTTCTTCTTCTTCTGCTTCTACTTTTTCTTCACCTTTTTGTTCTTCTTCTACTTCTTCTTCTTCTTCTTCGTCTTCTACTTGGTTTTCTTCTTCTTCTTCTTCTTCTTCTTCTTTGCCTTCTTCTTTACCATTTTCTTCTTCTCCTCCTCCTTCTTCTTCTTCTTCTTCTTCTTTCTTCTTCTTTTTCCCCTTCTTCATCTTCGTCATCTTCATATTCCATTTCTTCTTCTTGTTCTTCTTCTTTCCCTTCTTTGTTTTCTACTTCTTCTTCATCATCTTCATCTTCTTCTTCTTCTTTTTTCTACTTCTTCTTCTACTTCTTCTTCTTCTTCTCCTTCTTCTTCTTCTACTTCTTCTTCTCCTGCTTCTTCAACTTCCTTGTCTTCTTTATCTTCATCTTCTTCATCTTCTTCTGCTCTTTCTTTGTCTACTTCTATTTATTTTTCTTCTTCTTCTTCTTCTTGTTCTTCTTCCTCTACTTCTTCTTCTTCTTCTACTTCTTCTTCTTCTTATTCTTATTCTTCTTCATCTTCATTTTTGTCTTCTTCTTCTTCTCTTTCTTCTCCTTCTCTGCCTCCTCCTCTTTTTTCCCCTTCTTCTCCTTCTTCTTCTTCTTCCCCTTTTTCTTTTACTTCTTCCTCATCTTCATCTCATTCTTTTTCTTCATCTTTTTCATCTCCTTCTTCATCTACTTCATTTGTTTCTTCTTCGTCTTCTTCTTCTTCTTCTTCGTCTTCTCCTTCCCTTTCTTCTTCTTCATCATCTTTGGCTTCTTCTTCTTATTCTTCTTCTTCGTTTTTGTCTCTTCTTCTTGTTCTTCCTCTTCTTCAACTTTTTCTGTCTTCTTTTTCTTCTTCTTTGTGTTCTACTTCTTCTTCTTCGTCTTCTATTTCTTCTTCTTCTCCTCCTCCTGCTCCTCCTATTTCACCTTCATTTCCTTCTTCTTCTCCTTCTTCTTCTTCTTCTTCTTTGTCTTCAAGTTGTTGTTCTTCTTCTCCTTCTTATTCTTCCACTTCATCATCATCTTCTTCTTCTTCTTTCTCTTCTTCTTCTTCTTCTTCATCTACTTCTACCTCTTCTTCTTCTTCCTCTTCTTTTTCTTCTTCTTCTTCATCTTCATTTTCCTCTTTTTTGCATGCTTCTTCTTCTTCTTCTTCTTCTACTTCTTCTACTTGTTTTTCATCATCTTCTTGTTAATTATCT
>JAIUJO010001779.1:0-10000 GCA_023846275.1 Vanilla planifolia
TAATCTTTAATTGTTAAATTCTAATTCCTAATACCTTATCCCTAATCTATAATACATAATTTCTATCCGTAGTCTCTAATCCCAAATCCCTAATCCCTAATCCCTAATCCTTAATCACTAATCCATAATTCTTAATCCTTAATCTCTAATCTCTAATGCTAAACTTAATCCCTTAATCTTTAATCCTTAATCTCTATTCTTTAATTTTAAATCATGTATCCCTAATCTTTAATCTTTATTCCTTAATATCTTATCCTTAATAATTAATCTCTTAATTCTTCATCTCTAATCCCTAGTACCTAATCATTAATCCCTCCATCTTTAACCCCTAATTCTTATTACTTATTCTTTAATCCCTAATCCCTAATCTCTAAACCCTAATCCATAATTACTAACTCCCAAGTCCCTCATCCCTAATCCCTTTCTCCCTAATCTTCAACATTTATTTCCTGATACCTAATGCCTAATCCTTCATTCCTTAATGCTTAATCACTAACCTCAAATGCCTAATATTTAATCAATTTCTTCTTCCTCTTCCTCTACTTCTTCTTCTTCTTCTTCTTCCTCCACTTCTTCTTCTTCCTCATCTTTGTCTGTTTCTTGTTCGTCTTCTTCCTCATCTTCTGCTTGTTCTACTTCTTTTTCTTTCACTTCTTCTTCTTCTTCTTCATCATCCTCTTCCTCTTCTTCTTCTTCTATGTCTTCTTCTTCTTCTTCTTCTTTCTATTTTTTGTTGTTGTTGTTGTTCTACTTCTTCTTCTACTTCTTCTTCTCTTTATTTTTCTTCTTTTTCATCCTCATTTCTTTCTTCTTCTTCTTCTTTTTCTTCTTCTACACCTTCTTCTTCTTCTTCTTCTTCTTTTATTTCCTCTTTGTCTTCTTCTTCTTCTTCATATTCTTCTTCTTCTTTTTCTTCTTCTTCTTCTTCATCATCATCTTGTTCCTCTTATCTTCTTCTTGTTCTTCTCCTTCTTCTTCTACATCATCCTTCTCTTCTTCGTCTTCTTCTTCTTCTTCTTCTTCTTCTTCCCTTTCATCTTCCTCTACTTCTTCTTTTTCTTCTCCTTCTTCATTTTCTTCTTCTTCATCTTCTTCACCTTCTTCTTCTTGTTCTTCTTCTTGTTCTTGTTCTTCTTCTTCTTTGTCTTCTTCTTCTTCTTCTTCTTCTTCTTCCTCTTCTTCTTTTTCTTCTTCTTTTCTTCTTCTTCTTCCTCCTCATTTTCTTCTTCTTCTTCCTCTTATTCTTCCTCCTCTTTCTCCTTTTCTTTTTCTTCTTCTTCTTCTTCTTCTTCTTCATCTTCTTCTTATTCTTATTGTTTTTTCTTCCTTTTCTTCTCTGTCTTCTTCTTCTTCCTTCTTCTTCCCCTTATTCTTCTTCTTCATCTTCTTCTTCTCCTTCTTCGTAATCTTTAATCGCTATTCCCTAATCTTTACTCCTTAATCCCTTTCTATCTAATCTCTTATCACTGAATTTATGATGCCTAATTCATTCCTCCAAAATCTCTAATCCTTAATCACTAATTCCTAATCCCTCATCACTAATCCCTAATCCCTAATCCTTAATCCATCATTAACCAATAATCCATATCAAAATCCCTAACGCAAAATCCCTAATCCCTCTTCTTAAGAAGGAGAAGAAGAAGAAGGAGAAGGAGAAGAAGAAGAAGAAGGAGGAGAAGGAGAAGTAGAAGAAGAAGAAGAAGGAGAAGGAGAAGAAGAAGAAGAAGAAGAAGAAGAAGGAGAAGGAGAAGAAGAAGAAGAAGAAGAAGAAGAAGAAGAAGAAGAAGAAGAAGGAGAAGAAGAAGAAGAAGGAGAAGAAGAAGAAGAAGAAGAAGAAGAAGAAGGAGAAGAAGAAGAAGAAGAAGGAGAAGAAGAAGAAGAAGAAGAAGAAGAAGAAGAAGAAGAAGAAGGAGAAGAAGAAGGAGAAGAAGAAGAAGAAGAAGAAGGAGAAGAAGATAAAGAAGATGAAGAAGAAGAAGAAGAGGAGGAAGAAGAAGACGAAGAAGGAGAGGAAGAAGAAGACGAAGAAAGAGGAGAAGAAGAAAGAGAAGACGATGGTGGAGAAGAAGAAGAAGAAGAAGAAGATGGAGAAGCAGAAGAAGAAGAAGAAGAAGAAGAAGAAGAAGAAGAAGAAGAAGAAGATGAAGAAGAAGAAGAAGAAGAAGAAGAAGAAGAAGAAGAAGAAGAAGAAGAAGAACAAGAAGAAGAAGCAGAACAAGAAGACGAAGAAAATGAAGAAGGGGAAGAAGAAGAAGAAGGCGAAGAAGAAGAAGAAGAAGAAGAATAAGAAGAAGAAGAAGAAGAAGAAGTAGAAGGAGAAGAGAAGAAGAAGAAGAAGACAAAGACAAAGAAGAAGGGGCAAATGAAGAAGAGTAAAAAGAAGAAGAGGAAGAAGAAGAAGAAGAAGAAGAATCGAAAAAGAAGAAGAAAAGAAGAAGCAGAAGAAGATGAAGAGGAAGAAGAAGAATTTGGAGGAGGAGGAGAAGAAGAAGAACAAGTAAAAGAGGAAGAGGATGAAGAAGAAGAACAAAGAGAAGAAGTAGTAGTAGAAGAAGGTGATAAAGAAGAAGAAGAAGAAGAAAGAAAAGAAGAAGAAGAGAGAAAAAGTAGGAGAAGAATAAGAAAGAGAAGAAGAAGATGAATAAGAAGAAGAAGAGGAGGAGGAAGAGTAAGAAGAAGAAGAAGAAGTGGATGAAGAAGAAGAAGGAGAGGAAGAAGATGATGTGGAAAGAAGTAGAAGAAGAAGATAAGAAATGAAGAAGAGATAGAAAAAGAAAAAGAGGAAGAAAAATAAAAAGAAGAAGAAGAAGTAGAATAATAATAAGAGGAGGAAGAAGAAAAAGAAGTAAGAAAAGGTAAGAGAAGAGGAAGAAGAAGAAAAGGAAGATGAGGAAGAAGAGCATGACGAAGATGAAAAAGATGCTAGAGAAGGAGAAGAAGACAAAAAAGAAAATGATGAAGAAGAAAAGGAACAAGAAGTGGAAGAAGAAGAAGAAGAAGAAGAAGAAGAAGAAGTGGAAGAAGAAGAAGTGTAACACAAGAAGAAGAAGGAAGAAGAAGAGAAGAAGAAGAAGAACAAGAAGAAAATGTTGAAGTGGAAGAAGAGGAAGAAGAATAGGAAGAAAAAGAAGGAGAAGAAGAAGAAGAAGAAGAAGAAGAAGAAGAAGAAAAAAGTAGAAGAAGAACAAGAGGAAGAAGAAGAAGAAGAAGAAGAACAAGAAGAGGAAAATTAGAAGAAGAAGAAGAGGAAAAGCAAGAAGATGACGTAGAGGAAGAGGAGTAAGAAGAAGTAGATGAAGAAGGAGGAGAAGAAGAAGAAGAATTTGAAGAAGAAGATGAAGTAGAAGAAGATGGAGGAGAAGGAGAAGAAGAAGTAGGAGAAGAAGCTGAAGAAGAAGAACAGGAAAATGAAGATGGATTATCTGATTCTAAAGTGGTCGAGGCTTACAAAAAAACCTCATTATGGATGCTCAAAAAAAAAAATCTATCAGCAACAACTTATGCAAAGGATATGGGCAGGGGCATACCCCCATCCCACCCAAATTCAAAAACACATGCAGCTTTAGCAACCCAATAAGCAAGGACATTGCTCTCCCTAAAGACATGAAAGAACTGCAAAGCCATCATGCTTCTAGCGTAATGAAGGGCATCCAAATTCAAACTTCCCTCCATCGGACAGAGAACTAACTGCGTGATCTCGTGTAAAGCAATGGTGGGGTCAGATTGGATCCCAACAGTAGGATATCTCTGAAGCTTGGTCATGATCAGCACAATTGCTTCAAAGACCACCCAAACCTCCATAGCATCGCAAGCCTGGGAAAGAAGTCTCTTGCCTACAATGTAGATAGGACACCTGAAATGATCCCGAGCAACATTGCCACAGGCCTCCTCACCATTCACAACTGTGTCATAGTTTAATATGATCCATCCCATTGGGGGGAAGGAAAGTAACGACTACAAGGGACCCCATAGGGTGAAGCTTCCCACTGGACATAGATGGATGAGAAATGGGAGTCTTCATTGCTGTGGCATATTCCAACTTGATCTTCCTAATTAGGATATCCTTACTGAGGGTGGCCTCGTTATGTCTCTTGAAGTTTCTATTCTCCCATATGCAATACATAGTAGGCAGCAACACAGGCAAGGGCCTGTTATGTCTCTTGAAGTTCTATTCTCCCATATGCAATACATAGTGGCAGCAACACAGGCAAGTGACACGCTAAATTCCTATGCGCCATGCAAGTAGCTCGACGTAGGACTAGAAAATCATGAGGGCAGCGCGACACAGCAGTCGCCACTCGGACAGCAACATAGGCCCAATGCCGAGGTAGAAGTGCATAACTGAGGGTCCTCTCAGATTTGTCTGCCTCATCCTACAGTCCCAAAGTTCATGCTAAAGGGTCTTTGTTGCACCAAAACCCCATATGCAGCATCTATAGTCCCCTAAATGCCTCCTTGTAAGCCAAACAACTATGGGGATGAGATCCTTTGCTGCCTTTCAAATGAATGTTATAATATGGGGCATAGTCTTCATCTTCCAAATCCAAGCCAACTGATTCCCATGACAAGAAGGCGACCAATAATTCTCCCTCCTTGATGTAATAATAAGGGTCTGATAGAACGAGAGCATGAGACTTTGATCGATTCAATAAGTTCCTAGCACAACTTATCCTCCACAACATTGAAACCCCACAGTAAAAGAGAAACATGTCCATAAGCAAAGAGCTAGCCACCTCATAGAAGAGTCCAAGTCCTACATCCTGGAAGCCAAGGTGCAATCCTTCACAAGACTTCGACCAGGAGACCTCCATATTAATATCCATTTGGCGGGTGGTCGATGGTAAGAGAACGGACTTTCTTGAACACAATTGGCTGGGTTTCCTCCCTTCTGGATTAGAGCAGACAGGCTTAGGGATTAGGGATTAAGGATTAGGGATGAGGGATTAGGAAGTAAAGATTAGGGATTAGAGATAAAGGATTAGGTATTACAGATTAGGAGTTAGGGATTACGAATTCAGGAATTGTGATTACGACTATGGTTGAGGGATTAGAGATTAGGTATTAGGGAATTGTGATTAGGGATTAAGGACTAGAGATTAAAGATTAAGAATTATTGATTAGGTATTAAAGGATTAAGGGATTAAGAATAAGGAGTAGGGATTATAGATTTGGGAATAAAGATTAGAGATTAAGGATTAGGGATGAACAAGCTGAAGAAGAAGAAGAGAAGTGAAAGAAGTAGAATAAGAAATAGATGAAGAAAAACTAATAGTAGTAGTAGTAGAAGAAGAAGAAGATGAAGTAGTACAGTAGAAGAAGCAAGAAAAGAGAATAAGAAGAAGAAGAAGAGAAAAGAAGTAATAGAAGTAGAAGATGGAGGGGAATATTAAGAAGAAGAAGAAGAAGACAAAGAAGAAGAAACGGAGAAAGAAGAAGAAGAGAAGAGGATGAAGAAGAGAAGAAAAGATGAAGAGAAGAAGAGCAGAAGAGAAGAAGTGGAAGAAGAAAAGAGAGAAAAAAGAGAGGAAGGAGAGCAGGAAGAAGAAGAATAGTAGTAGCTAGTAGTAGAAGAAGAAGAAGAAGAGAGAATAATAAGAAGAAGAAAAAGAGAATAAGAAGAACAAAAAGAAAAGAAGTGGCAAAACTAGAAGATGGAAGACAAGAGAAAGAAGAAGAAAGATGGGGAGGAGGAAGATGATGAAGATCAAAAAGAGGAACAAGAAGAAGATGAAGAAGAAGAAGAAGAATAGGAGAAAGACAAAGAAGAAGAAGAAGAAGAAGAAGAAGAAGAAGAATAAGAGAAGAAGAGGAGAAAGAAGAAGTAGAAGATGAAGAAGAAGAAGAGAGAAAAAGATGAAGAGGAGGAGAGAAGAAAAAGAAGAAGAAGAAGAGAAGAAGAAAGATAGGAAGAAGAGGAACACGAGAAGGAAGAACTAGTATAAAAGAAGAAGTAGTAAAAGAAGAAAAAGAGGAGGAAAAAGAAAAAGAAGAATGAAGTAGAAGTTGAAGAGTAGAAGAAGACTAGTCAAGGAGAAAGGAGAAGAAGAAGAAGAAGAAGGAAAGATGGAGAAGTAACGAGAAGAAGAAAAGAAGAAGTGAAGAAGGAGGACAAGAAGAGGAGGTGGAAGAAAAAGAGTAGAAGAAGAAGAAGAAGTAGATAAAAAAGAAGAAGCAAAAGATTAGAAAAGTTAGAAGAAGAAGAAGAAGAAGAAGAAGAAGAAAAAATGTAGTGGAAGAAGAAGAAGAGGAAGAGGATGAGAAAGAAGAAGAAGAAGAAGACGAGGAGGAAGAACAACAAGAAGAGGAAGAGGGAGACAAGAGGAAGAAGATGAAGAAGAGAAGACGGAGAGAAAAAGATGAAGAAGAAGGAGAAAATGAGGGGAAGAAGATGTAGAAGTGGAAGTCGTAGAGAGAAAGATGTTGAGAAGGATGAAGAGGAACAGGAAGAAGTAGATAGTAGTAGTAGTAAGAAGAAGACAGAGAAGAGAAAGAAGAAGAACAAGAAGTGAAAGAAGTAGAAAAAGAAGAACACAGATGAGAAAGAAGAATAAGAAGAAGAAGAGAAGAATAAGAAGAAAAAGAAGAAGGGAAAGACAAGAAGAAGAGGAAGATGAAGAAGAAGAAGAAATAGAGTAAGAAGAAGAAGAAGAAGAAGAAGAAGAAGAAATAATAAAGAAAAAGAAGTAGAAGAAGGAGAAAGAAGAGAAGAAGAAGAAGAAGAGAAGAAGAAGAAGTAGAAGAAGCGAAGAAGAAGAAGAAGAGGAAGAAGAAGAATAAGACAAAGATGAAGAAGAAGAAGAAGAAGAAGATGATGAAGAGGAAGAAGAAGAAGATGAAGAAGAGGAAGAGAAGAAGAAGAAGAAGAAAAAGAGGAATGAGAGGAACAAGAATAAAAAAATGAAGTAAATGAAGAAGAAGAAGAAGAAGAAGAGAAGAAAGAAAAAGAAAAAGAAAGAAGAAGAAGAAGAAGAGAAGAAGAAGAGAAGAAAAGAAGAAGAGAAGACAGGAAGAAAGTATGAAGAAGAAGGAGCAAATGAGGGGAAGAAGATGTAGAAGTGGAAGTCATAGGAGAAGAAGATGTGAGAGGACGAAGAGGAACATGAAGAAGTAGTAGTAGTAATAGAAGAAGAAGAGAGAAAGAAGAAGAACAAGAAGAGAAAGAAGTAGAAGAAGAAGAACAACAATAGATGAGAAAGAAGAATAAGAAGAAGAAGAGAAGAAATGAAGACAGAAAAGAAGAACGAAAGAAAGGAGAAGAGGAGATGAAGAAGAAGAAGAAGAAATAGAATAAGAAGAAGAAGAAAAAGAAGTAGAAGAATTAGAAGAAGAAAAAGAAGAAGAAGAAGAAGCAGAGAAGCGGAAGAAGAAGAAGAATAAGACAAAGATGAAAAGAAGAAGATGAAGAAGATGATGAAGAGGAAGAGAAGAAGATGAAGAAGAGAAGAAGAAGAAGAAGAAGAAAGAGGAATGAGAGGAACAAGAATAAAAAAATGAAGTAAATGACGAACAAGAGAAGAAGAAGAAGAGAAGAAAAAGAAGAAGAAGAAGAAGAAGAAGAACAAGAAGAGGAATAAGAAGAGCAAGAAGAAGAAGAAGACGAAGACTTGGAGAAAAGGATGAAGAAGAAGGAGAAAATGATGGGAAGAAGATGTAGAAGTGGAAGTCGTAGGAGAAGAAGATGTTGAGAGGACGAAGAGGAATAGGAAGAAGTAGTAGTAGTAGAAGAGACAGAAGAAGACAAAGAAGAAGACAAGAAGAGAAAGAAGTAGAAGAAGAAGAACAACAACAGATGAGAAAGAAGAATAAGAAGAAGAAGAAGAAGAATAAAAAGAAAAGAAGAAGGGAAAGAAAAGAAGAAGAGAAGATGAAGAAGAAGAAGAAGAAGAAAAAGAAGAAGTAGAGAAGGAGAAAGAAGAAGAAGAAGAAGAAGAAGAAGAAGAAGTAGAAGAAGCAGAAGAAGAAGAAGAGGAAGAAGAAGAAGAATAGGACAAAGAAGAAGAAGAAGAAGAAGAAGAAGTTGATGAAGAGGAAGGAGAAGAAGATGAAGAATAGGAAGAAGAAGAAGAAGAAGAAAAAGAGGAATGAGAGGAACAAGAATAAAAAAATAAAGTAAACAAGAAGAAGAATAAAAAAATAAAGTAAACAAAGAAGAAGAAGAAGAAGAGAAGAAGAAGAAAAGGTGAAGAAGTATAAGAAGTAGAAGAAGAAGAAGAAGTAGAAGAATAATAAGAAGAAGAAGAAAAAGAAGAAGAAGAGGTAGAAGAAGTAGAAGAAGGAGAAGAAGAAGAAGAAGAAGATTAAAAAGAAGAGGAAGAAAAAGAAGTAGAAGAAGAAGAAGTAGAAGAAGAAATGAAAGAAGTAGAAGAAGAAGAAGAGGAAGATAGAGAAGAAGAAGAAGAAGAAGAAGAGTAAAAGAGAAGAAGAAGAACAACAACAAGAAGAGGTAGAAGAAGAACAAGAAGAAGAGTTAGAGGAGGAACAAAAAGTTGAAGTAGAAGATGAGGATGAAGATGAAAATGTAGAAGAAGAAGAATAAGAAGAAATCGAAGAAGAAGGAGATGAAGAAGTAGAAGTAAAGACAAGGAGGGAGAAGAAGAAGAAGAAGAAGATGAAGAAGAAGAAGCAGAAGAAAAGAAGATGTCAAAGAAGGGGAGGAGAAGAAAAAGAAGGAGAAAAAGAAGAAGGAGAAGAAGAAGAAGATGATGATGATGACGAAGAGGATGAAAAAGAAGAAGAAGATATGAAGAAGAATAGAAGTAGAAGAAGAGAAAGAAGAAGCAGGGAAGGAAGAATGAGAAGTAGACAAGAAGAAGAAGAAGAAGAGAAGAAGATGTAGAGGCAAAATAAAAGAAGAAGAGGAAGAAGAAGATCAAGATCAAGTGGAGGAAGTAAAAGAAGAAAAGGAAGAAGAAGAGGAAGAAGAAGAGCAAGAAGTAGAAGAAGTGAGCAAGAAGAAGAAGAGGAAGAATGTGGAAGAAGAAGAGTAAGAAGAAGAGGAAGAAGAACAACAAGAAAAAGAAGAAGTGGTAGAGGAAGAAGAAGTAAAAGTAGAGGAAGAAGTAGAAGAAGAAGACAAGAAGAAGAAGGAGAAGAAGAAAGAGCAGAGAAAAAAGAAGTAGAATAGGAAGAAGAGGAAGAAGAGGAAGTAGAAGAGGTAGAAGCAATAGGGAAATGTTTTGAAGAAGAAGAGGAAGAAGGAGAAGAAGAAAAAGAAGAAAAGAAGAAGAAGAAGTTGTAGAAGGAGGAAGAAGAAGAAAATTTTTTTATAAAAGAAGAAAAAGAAGTGGAAGATGAACAAGAAGATGAAGTAGAAGAAGAAGAAGAAGAAGAAGAAGAAGTAGAAGAAAAAGAAGAAGAAGAAGGGGAAGAAGAAGAGCAAAAGGAAGAGGAAGAATAGGACGAAGAACAAGAAGAAAAAGGCAAAGAAAAAGAATAGGAAGAAGAAGTAGAGCAACAAGTTGAAGAAGAAGAAGAAGAAGCAGAAGCAAAAAAAAGAAGTAGTAGTAGAAGCAGTGGTAATGGTAGTAGAAGAAGAAGAAGAAGTAAAAGAAAGGGAAGAAGAAAAAGAAGAACAGGTAGAAGAAGGAGATGAACAAAAGAAGATGAAGAGGAAGAAGAAGAAGAAGTAAAAGTGGAAGAAGAAGAAGAGAAAGAAGAGGAATGATAGGAAGAAGTAGAAGAAGAAAAAGAATAAGAAGACGAATAAATAGAAGAAAAAAGATAGAAAAAAATAATAAGAAGTAGAAGAAGAAGAAGAAGAGGAAGAAGAAGAACAAGAAGAAGAAGAAGAAGAAGTACTAGAAGAAGGAGACGAGGAGGAAGAATAAAAAGAGAAAGAAGAAGAATAAGAAGAAGAAAACAAGAAGAACAAGAAGGAGAGGAAGAATAAGTAGAAGAAGCAAAAGTACAAGAAGAAGAAGAAGAAGAAGAGGAAGAAGAAGAAGAAGAAGAAAGAGAAGAAGAGGAAGAAGTAGAAGTAGTAGAAGTTGTAGAAGAAGAG
>JAIUJO010001779.1:25000-30000 GCA_023846275.1 Vanilla planifolia
GAAGCAGTAGAAGTAGGAGAAGAAGTTGATGATGATGATGATGATGATGGTGATGATGATGATGAGGATGATGAAATAGAAGAAGAAGAAGGAGAAGAACAAGAAAAATAAGTAGTAGAAGAAGAATAAGAAGATGAAAAAGATGAAGATGAAGAAGAAGAAGAAGAAGAAGATTAGGAAGAAGTGGAGGAAGAAGAATAAGAGGAGGAGGTAGAAGAAGAAGATGATGATGATGAAGAAGAAGAAGGTTAATTAGAAGATGAGTTTGAAAAAGAAGTAAGAGAAAAAGTTGAGAATAAAGAAGAAGAAGAAGTAGATGAGGAAGGAGAATAAGAAGAAGAAAGAGGAGGAGGAGGAGAAGAAGAAAAGAAGATCTAGAAGAAGAAGAAAAAGAACAAGAACAAAAAGAAGAAGAAGAAGAAAAGAAGAAGAAGAAGAACAAGAAAAGGAGGAAAAGAGAAGAAACAAGAAGAAGATGATGATGAAGAAGAAGAAGAAAGAGATGAAGAAGAAGGAGAAGAAGAAGAAGGAAAAGAAGGGAGGAAGAAGAAGTAGTAATAGTAATTGTAGTATAAGATGAAGAAGAAGAAGAAGAAGAACAAGAAGAAGAAGAAAAGTAAAGTAAGAAGAAGAAGAAGAAGAATAAGAATAAGAAGAAGAAGGAGAAGATGTAGAATGAGAAGAAGAAGAAGAAGAAGGAGAAGAAGAAGAAGAAGCTGAAGACGTAGAAGAAGAGGGAGAAGAACAAGAAGAAGAAGTAGAAGAAGAAGAAAGGATGAAGGAGAAGAAGAAGAAGTAGAAGATGAAGAAGAAGAAGAAGAATATGAAGAAGAGGAAGAAGAAGAAGCAGAAGAAGTAAAAGAAGAAGAAGAAGATGATGAAGAAGAAGAAGAAGAAGAAAAAGAGGAAGAAGAAGAAGAAGATGGAGGAGGAGGAGAAGAAGAAGGAGAATAAGAAGAAGAAGAAGAAGAAGAAGAAGAAGAAGAAGAAGAAGATGATGAAGAACAAGAGGAAGCCGAAGATAAAGAGGAAGAAGAAGAAAAAGAAGTGCAAGATGAAGAAGAAGAAGAGGAGGAGGAAGAAGAAGAAGAAGAGGAGGAGGAAGAAGAAGAAGTGTAAATCGAAGAACAAGAAGAAGAAGAAGAAGAAGAAGGTAAAGAAGAAGAAGAAGAAGAAGAAGAAGAAGAAGAAGAAGAAGGAGAAGAATAAGAAGAAGAAGAAGAAAAGGAAGAAGAAGATGAAAAAGAAGAACAAGTGGAAGAAGAAGAGGAAGAAAAGGAAGATGAAGAAGAAGAAGAAGACGAAGAAGAAGAAAAGAAGAAATGGAAGAAGAAAAAGAAGAACAAGAAGAAGAAGTAGAAGAAGAAGAAGAAGAAGAAAGAAAGGAGGGTGGTGTTTAAGAAGAAATAGAAGAAGAAGAAGAAGGAGAAAAAGATGGTAATGAAAAAGAAGAAGGGCAAGATGAGGATGAAGAAGAACAAAGAGAAGAAGAAGGAGTAGAAAAAGAAGAAGAAGAAGAAGAAGAGGAAGAAGAACAACAAGAAGAAGAGGTAGAAGAAGAAGAAGAAGAAGAAGACGAAGAGGTAGGAGAAGAAGAAGAAGAAGAAGAAGAAGAAGAATAAAAAGAAGAAGAAGAACAACAACAAGAAGAAGAAGAAAAAGAAGAAGAAGAAGAAGAAAAAAAAAAGAATAGGAAGATGAAGAAGAAGAGGAAGAAGCAGAAGAGGAAGAAAAGAAGAAGTAGAAGAAGAAGAAGAAGAAGAAGAAGAAGAAGAAGAAAATGAAGAAGAAGAAAAAAAATGAGAAGAAGAAGAAGAAGAAGAAGAATAAGAAGAAGAAGAAGGAGAATAAGTAGAAGAAGAAGAAGAAGAAGAAGAAAATGAAGAAGAAGGAGAAGAAGAAGAAGTAGGAGAAGAAGTAGAAGAAGAAAGAGAAGAACAAGAATTACAAGTAGTAGTCGTAGTAGTAGTAGTAAAAGAAGAAGAAGAAGAAGAATAAGAAGAAGAAGAAAAATAAAAAAAAGAAGAAGAATAAGAATAAAAAGAAAAAGAAGAAGAAGAGAAGAAGAAGAAGAAGAAGCAGAATAAGAATAATAATAATAATAAGAAGAAGAAGAATAAGAAGAATAAGAATAAGAATAAGAAGGAGATGTAGAAGAAGAAGAGGAAGGATAAGAAGAAAAAGCAAAATAAGAAGAAAAAGAAAAAGAAGAAGAAGAAGAGGAAGAAGAAGAAGAAGGAGGAGAAGAAGAAGAAGAGTAAGAAGAAAAAGAATAAGAAAAAGAAGAAGAAGAAGAAGAAGTGGAAGACAAAGAAGAAGAAGAAGAAGAAGAAGAAGTAGAGGATGGAGAAGACGATGAAGGACAAGAAGAAGAAGGAGAAGGAGAAGAAGAAGAAGAATAAGAAGGAGAAGAAGAACAAGAAGAAAAAGAAGTGGGTTAAGGAGGAGAAGTAGAAGAAGAAAAAGGAGAAGATGAGCAAGAAGAAGAAGAAAAAGAGGAAGAAGAAGAAGACATAGAAGAAGATGATGAAGAAGAAGAAAAAGAAGTAGAAGATGAAGATGAGGAAGAAGAAGAAGTTAGAGAACAAGAAGAAGAAGTAGAAGAAGAAATACAAGAAGAATGTGTAGAAGTAGTAGAAGTAGAAGATAGAAGAAGAAGAAGAAGAAGAAGGCAAAGAAGAAGAAGAAGAAGAAGAAGAGGAAGAAGAAGCAGTGGAAGAAGAAAAAGAAGAAGAAGAAGTAGAAGAACAAGAAGAAGGAAAAGAAGAAGAAGAAGAAGAAGAAGATGATGATGGAGAAGAAGAAGTAGCAGTAGTAGCAGTAGTAGAAGGAGAACAGGAAGAAGAAGAAGAAGAACAATGAGAAGGACAAGAAGAAGAAGAAGGAGAAGAAGATGAAGAGGAAGTTGAGGAAGAAGAAGAAGTAAAAGAAGTGCAAGAAGAAGAAAAGAAGTAGTAGTAATTGTAGAAGAAGAAGAAAGATGAAGGAGAATAAGAAGTTGAAGAAGAAGTAGAAGAAGAAGAAGAAAAATAAGGAGAATAAGAAGATGGAAAAGAAGAAGAAGAAGAAGAAGAAGAAGAAGTAGAAGAAAAAGAAGGTGAAGTAGAAGAAGAAAAAGAAGAATAAGAAGAAGAAAAATGAGAAGAAGAAGAAAAAGAAGAAGAAGGAGAAGAAGTAGGTGAAGAAGAAGAAGAAGGAGAAGTAGAAGTAGTAGAAGAAGGAGATGAAGAAGAAGAAGAAGAAGGAGAATATGTAGACATAGAAAAAGAAGAAGAAGAGGAAGAAGAATGAGAGAAAGAAGAAGACGAAGAAGAAGAAGAAGAAGAAGAAGAAGTTAAAGAAGAAAGAAGGAGAAGAAGTAGAAGAAGATGAAGAAGTAGTAGTAGTAGTAGTAGAAGAAGAAGAAGAAGAAAAGAAGAAGAAGAAGAAGACGTAGAACAACAGAAAGAAGAAGAAGAAGATGAAGAAGAAGAAAAAGAGAAGAAGAAGAAGAAGAAGAAGAATAAAAAGAAGAAGAAGAAGAAGAAGAAGAAGAAGAAGAAGGAGAATGACAAGCAGTAGAAAAAGAAGGAGAAGAGCAAGAAGTAAAAGAAGTACAAGAAGAACAAAAAGAAGAAGTAGTAGTAGTAGAAGAAGAAGAACAAAGAAGGAGAATAAGAAGATGAAGAAGTAGAAAAAGAAGAAGAAGAAGAAGAAGTAGAAAAAGAAGAAGAAGAAGAAGAAGAAGAAAATGCAGAATAAGAAGAAGAAAAGGAAGAAGCAGAAGAAGAAGAAGAGGAAGGTAAACTAGTAGTACAAGAAGAATGAGAGAAGAAGATGAAGAAGAAAATGATGAAGAAGAAGAAGAAGTAGAAGAAGAATAAGAAGAAAAAAATGAGAAGAAGAAGAAGAAGAAGAAGAAGGTGAAGAAGAAGAAGAAGAAGGTGAAGAAGAAGAAGATGAAGAAGTAGAATAAGTAGTACAAGAACGAGAGGAAGAAGAAGAAGAAGAAGAAGAGGTAGAAAGAGAAAAAGAAGAAGAAGACGAAGAAGGAGGAGAAGAAGAAGAAGAAGAAGAAGAAGTTAAAGAAGAAAGGAGTAGAAGAAGAAGAAGAAGAATAAGAAGGAGAAGATGAAGAAGAACAAAAGAAAGAAGAAGAAGAAGAAGAAAAAGAAGAAGGAGAAAGAGAAGAAGAAGAAGACGAAGAAGAAGAAGAAGAAGGAGGAGGAGAAAAGGGTGAGGGAGGAGGTGAAGGAGAAGGAGAAAAAGAAGAAAATGAGCAAGAAGAGGAAGAAGAAGAAGATGAAAAACAAGAAGAAGAGAAGAAGAAGAAGAAGAAGAAGGAGGAGGAGAAAAGGGTGATGGAGGAGGAGAAGGAGAAGGAGAAAAAGAACAAAATGAGCAAGAAGAGGAAGAAGAAGAAGATGAAAAACAAGAAGAAGAGAAGAAGAAGAAGAAGAGACAGAATAAGATGAAAAAGAAGAAGAAGAAGAAGGATAAGAAGAAAAAGAAAAATCAGAAGAAGAAGAAGCTGAGGAGGTAGAAGAAGAAGAAGAAGAAGAAGAAGAGGAAGAATAACAAGAATAAGAAAAAGTAGACGAAGAAGAAGAGGAAGACGAAGAGGAAGATGAAGAAGAAGTAGAAGATGAGGAAGACGACGAAGGACAAGAAGTAGGAGAAGAAGAAGAATAATAAGAAGAAGAAGATGAACAAAAAGAAGCCAAAGAAGATGAAGAACAAGAAGAGGAAGAAGAAGAAGAAGAAGGAAAAGGAGGGGAAGAAGAAGAAGAAGGAGGAGGAGGAGGAGAAGTAGAAGAAGTATTTGTAGTACAAGAAAAAGAAGATTATGATGATGATGAAGTAGTAGTAAAAGAAGAAAAATAAGAAGAAGAACAAAAAGAAGAAGAAGAAGTAGAAGTAGAAGTAGAAGAAGAAGTAGTAGTAAAATAAGTAGAATAAGAAGTGGAAGAAGAAGAAGAAAGAAGAAGAAGAAGAAGAAGAAAGAGAGGAAGAAGAAGAAG
>JAIUJO010001779.1:45000-50000 GCA_023846275.1 Vanilla planifolia
AAGAAGAAGATGATGAAGAAAAACAAGAAGAAGAATAAGAAGAAGAAGATGTGAAGACGAAGTGGAAGAAGAAGAAGAAGAAGAAGAAGAAGAAGAAGAAAGAAGAAGAAGAAGAAGAAGCTGAAGAAGAAGAAGTGGAAGAAGAAGAAGAAGAGTGAGAAGAAGAAGAAGAAGAATAATAAGAAGAAGAAAAAGAAGAGGCAGAAAAAGAAGAAGAATAAGAAAAAGAAGTAGAAGAAGAATAGGAAGAAGAAGAAAAAGAAGAACTAGTAGTAGAAGAAGAAGAAGATGATGACGATGATGACTATGAAGAAGAAGAAGAAGAAGAAGATAAGGAAGTAGAACAAGGAGGAGAAGTAATAGTAGTGCAAGAAGAAGAAGAAGAAGAAGAAAAAGAGAAAGAAGAACAAGAAGAAAATGAGGAAGAAGAAGAAGAAGAACATGATGAAAAAAATGAGAAGAAGAAGATGAAGAAGGAAAAGAAGAAGAAGAAGAAGAGGAAGAAGTAGAAGATGATGATGATGATAAAGAAGAAGAAGAAGAAGAAGAAGAGGAAGTTGAAGAAGAAGAAGAAGAAGATGGAGAAGAAGAGGATAAAGAAGGAGTAGATGTAGAAGAGGAAAAACAAAAAGAGGAAGAAAAAATAGATGAAGTAGATGGCGAATATGAAATATAAGAAGAAGAAGTAGAAGAAGAGAAAGAAGAAAAAGAAGAAGAAGAATAAAAATAATAAGAAGAAGACGAAAAAGAAGAAGAAGAAAAAGAAGAAGAAGAAGTTGAAGAAGAAGAAGAAGAAGAAGAAGAAGACGAAGAAGAAGAAGACGAAGGAGAAGAAGAAGAAGATGAAGAAGAAGAAGAAGAAGAAGATGTAGATGAAGTGGTAGAAGAAGAAGGAGAAGAAGAAGAAGAAGAAGAAGAAGAAGAAGGAGAAGTAGAAGAAGAAGAAGAAAAGGAAGAAAAAGAAGAAGAATAAGAGGAGGAAGAAGAAGAAGTCGAAGAAGAAGTAGATGAAGAAGAAGTAGAAGAAGAACAAGAGGAAGAGGAAGAGGAAGAGGAAGAAGAAGAATAAGAAGGAGAAGGAGAAGGAGAAGGAGAAGAAGAAGAAGAACAAGAAGAAGAATAAAGGGAAGAAGAACAAGAAAAACGAGAAGAAGAAGTAGAAGAAAAAGATTAAGAAAAAAAAGAAGAAGTTTAAGAAGAAAGAGAGGAAGAAGTAGAAGAAGAAGAAGAATAATAAGCAGAAGAAAAAGAAGAAGATGGAGAACAAGTATAAGAAGAGGAAGGAGAAGAAGAAAAATTAGAAAAAGAAGAAGAGGTAGATGGAGTAGAACATGAAGAAGAAGAAGAGCTAGAAATAGAAGAAGAAGAAGAAGAAAGAGAAGAAGAAGAAGAAGAAGAAGATGAAGAAGAAGTTAAGGAAGAAGAAGAAGAAGACGAAGTAGTAGTTGTAGTGGAAGAGAAGAAGAAGAAGAAGAAGAAGAAGAAGATGAAGAAGAAGTTAAGGAAGAAGAAGAAGTAGACGAAGTAGTAGTTGTAGTAGAAGAGAAGAAGAAGAACAAGAAGAAGAAGAAGAACAAAAAAAGCAGATGTGGAAAGAGAAGAAGAAGAAGAAGAAGGAAAGGAGGAAGAGGAAGAAGAAGGGGAAGAAGTAAAAAAGTAAGAGAAGAAGTAGAAGAAGAAGAAGGAGGAGAAGGAGATTAAGACGTTGAAGAAGGAAAAAAAGAAGAGAAAGAAGAAGAGAAAGAAAAAGATTTAGAAGAAGAAGAAGAAGAAGAAGAAGAAGAAGAGGAAGAAGTAGAAGAACAAGAAGAAGAAGCTGAAGCAGGAGGAGAAGAAGACGAAGCAGAAGAAGAAGAAGAAGAGGAAGAAGGAGGAGGAAAAGGAGATGAAGAAGAGGTAGAAGAAAAAGAAGAAGTAGATGAAGTGGAGGAAGAAATGGTAGAAGAACGATAAGAAGAAGAAGAAGAAGATGAAGTAGAAGAATAATATCAAAAAGAAGTAAAACAAAAAGATAAGGAAGAAGAAGAAGAAGAAGAAAAAGAAGAAGAAAAAGATGATGATGAAGAAGAAGAAGAAGATGATGACGATGATGATGAAGAAGAAGAAGAAGATAAAGAAGAAAAAGACAAAGAAGATAAAGGAGAAGAAGAAGAGAAAAAAGAAGAAGAAGAAGAATAAGAAGATGAAGAAGAAGAAGAAGAGGTAGAAGAAGAAGAAGAAGAAGATGAATAAGAAAATGATGATGATGATGATTATGAACTAGATAAAGAATAAGACGAAGGAGGAGGACGAGAAGAAGTACTAGTAGTACATGATGAAGAAGAAGAAGTACAATAAGTAGGAGATAAAGCAGTAGAAGAAGAAGAAGAAGAAGATGAAGAAAATAAGAAGAAGAAGAAGAAGTAGAAGAAGAAAAAGAAGAAGAAGAAGTAGAAGAAAAAGAAGGATGAGAAGAAGAAAGAGGAAGAAGAAGAAGAACAAGGAGAATAAAATGAAACAAAAGGAGAAGTAGAAGTTGAGGAAGGAGAAGAAGAAGAAAAGGGAGATAATGAAGAAGATGTAGAATGACTAGAAGAAGAAGAAGTAGAAGAGGTAGAAGAAAATGAAGAAGAACAAGAAGAAGAAGATGAAGAAGAAGAAGAAGAAGAAGAAGAAGAAGAAGAAGAAAAAGAAGAAGAAGACAAAGAAGAAGAGGGAGAAGAAGGACAACGACAAAAAGAAGAAGAAGAAGATGAAGAACAAGAAGAGGAAAAAGATGAAGAAGAAGAAGAGGAAGTAGAAGAAGAAGAAGAAAAAGAAGAAGAAGAAGAAAATGATGACGATGATGATTATGTAGTAGATGAAGAAGAAGAACTAGAAAAGGAGGAGGAGAAGAAGTTCAAGTAGTACATGATGATGAAGAAGAAGAAGTAGGAGATGAAGTAGAAGAAGAAGAAGAAGAAAAAGAAAAATGAGAAGAAGAAGAAGAAGTATAAGTAGAAGAAGAAGAAGTAGAAGAAGGAGAAAAAGAAGAAAGAGAGGAAGAAGAAGAAGAAGAAGGAGAAGAAAAAGAAACAGAAGGAGAAGAAGAAGAAAAAGTAGAAAAAGTAGAAGAGGTAGAAAGAGAAGAAGAAGAAGAAGTAGTAGTAAAAGAGGTACAAGGAGATGAAGAAGAAGAAGAAGAAGAAGAAGAAGAAGTGGAAGAAGAAGAAGAAGAAGAAGAGGAAGAATAGGAAAAGGAAGAAGAAGAAGAAGATGAAGAAGAAGGAGAAGAAGAAGAAAAAGAAGAAGAAAAAGAGGAAGAAGAAGAAGAAAGTTAAGAAGAAAAAGAAGAAGAAGAAGAAGGAGACGAAGACGAAGAAGGAGGACGAGCAGAAAAAGTCGAAGAAGAAGAAGAAGATGAGGCAGAGGAAGATGAAGAATAAGAAGAAGAAGAAGAAGAAGAGGATGCGAAAGAGGAAGAAGAAGAAGAAGAAGTTAAAGAAGAAGAAGATGAAGTGGAAGAAGAAGAAGAAGAAGATGTTCAAGAAGAAGAAGAAGAAAGAACAAGAAGAAGGAGAAGGAGAAGAAGATGAAGAAAAAGAAGAAAAAGAAGAAGAAGAAGAAGAACTAAAAGAAGAAAAGAAGATGATGAAGAAGAAGAGGAAGAAGAAGAAGAAGAAGAAGAAGAAGAGGAAGAAGAACAAGAAGAGGAAGAAGAAGAAGAAGAAGAAGAAGAATAAGAATAAGAAGAAGAAGAAGAAAAAAAAATAAGATGAAGAAGAAGAGGAAGAAGAAGAAGAAAAAGAATAAGAAAAAGAAGAAGAACATGATGATGATTATGAAGAAGTAGTAGAAGAAGAAGAAGAAGATGAAGAAGAAGAAGAAGAAGATGATGATGATGATGATGATGTTGAAGAAGAAGAAGAAGAAGATGATGAAGAAGTGGTAGAAGAAGAAGTTGAAGAAAAATGAGAAGAACAAAATCATGAAGCAAAAGAAGGAAAAGATGAAAAAGTAGAAGAAGAAGAAGAAGAAGAAGAAGGGGAAGAAGAGGAAGAAGAAGAAGTAGAAGAGGAGGAAGAAGAAGAAAAACAAAATTGGAAAAGAAGATGAAGTAGATTAAGAATATGAAAAATAAGAAAAGAAGAAGAAGAAGAAGAAGGAGGAGGAGGAGGAGGAGCAAGAGGAGGAGGAGGAGAAGAAGAAGAAGAAGAAGATGAAGTAGAGGAAGAAGAAGATGATGAAGAAGAAGAAAAAGAGGACAAAGAAGGCAAAGAAGAAGAAGAAGAAGAAGAAGAAGTAGAAGAAGTAGAAGAAGAAGAGAAGAAAAAGAAGAAGAAGAAGAAGAAGATGATGGTGATGAAGAAGAAGCAGCAGAAGAAGGAGAAGAAGAGGAAGAACTAGATGAACAAGAAGAGGAGGAATAAGGAGAAGAAGAAGAAGATGAAGAAAAAAAAGAAGAAGAGGAAGAGGAAGAAGAGGTGGAGAAATAGGAAGAAGAAGAAGAAGAAGGAGAACAATAATAATAGGAATAAGAAGAAGAAAAATGAGAAGAAGAAGAAGAAGAAAGAGAGAAAGGAGTAGAAGAAGAAGAAGAGGGGAAGCAGAAAAAGAAGAAGAAGGAGAACAAGTAGAGGAAGACGAAGGAGAAGAATAAAAAACAGAAAAAGAAGTAGTGGTAAAAGGAGGAGAAGAAGAAGAAGAAGAAGAAGAAGAGGTAGAAGGAGAAGAAGAAGAAAAAGGAGAAAAAGATTAGTGGAAGAGAAGTAGAAAAAGAAGAACTTAAGAAGCAGACGAGGAAGGAGAAGAAGAAGATGAAGAAGAAGAAGTGGAAGAAGAAGAAGAAGGAGAAGAAGAAGAAGAGGAAGAAGAAGAGGAAGAAGTAAAAGAAGAAGAATAAGTAGAAGAAGAAGAAGGAAGAGGAGGTGAAGAAGAAGAAGAATATAAAGAAGGAGTAGAAAAAGAAGGACAAGAAGAAGAAGAAGAAGAAGGACAAGAACAAGAAGAAGCCGAAGCAGAAGAAAAAGAAGGAGGAGAAG
>JAIUJO010001779.1:55000-57442 GCA_023846275.1 Vanilla planifolia
AGAAGTTGAGGAAGAAGATGAAGAAGAAGAGGAAGAAGATGAAGAAGAGAAAGAAGTAGTAGTAGTAGTAGTAAAAGAAGAAGAAGAAGAAGAAGAAGAAGAAGAAGAACAAGAAGAAGAAGAAGAAGAAGAAGAAGAAGATGAAGAGGAAGAAGAAGAAGAAGAAGAAGAATAACAAGATGATGATGAGGATGATGAAGATGAAGAAGAAGAAGAAGAAGAAGAAGATAAAGAAGAAGAAAAAAAAAAGCAGAAGAAGAAGAAGAAACTAGAAGAAGAAGAATAAGAGGAAGAAAAAGAAAAATGAGAAGAACAACATGGAGTAGAAAAAGAAGGGGGAGGGAAAGAAGAAGAAGAAGAAGAAGAGGAAGAGAAGAAAAAGAAGAAGATGAAGAAGAAGAAGAAGCAGCAGCAGAAGAAGAAGAAGAAGAAGAAGAAGAAGAAAAAGAAGAAGAAGAAGAACTAGAAGAAGAACGACGCAGAAGGAAATAAGAAGAAGAAGAAGTTGTAGTAGTAGTAGAAGAAGAAAAGAAGATGTAGTTGAAGAAGAAGAAAAAGAAGAATAAGAAGATGAAAAAGAGGAAGAAGATAAAGAAGAAGAAGAAGACAAAGATGAAGAAGAAGAAGAAGAAGAAGAAGAAGAAGAAGAAAAGGAAGAAGGAGAAGTAGGAGGAGAAGAAGAAGAATATGAAGAAGAAGGAAAGGAAGAGGAAGATGAAGGACAAGAAAAAGAAGGAGAAGAAGAAGTAGAAGAGGAAAGAAGAAAAAGAAAAAGAAGAAGAAGAAGAAGAATAAGAAGAAGAAAAAGACGGACAAGGAGGAGAAGAAGAAGAAGATGAACAAGAAGAAGAAGTTGAGGAAGAAGAAGGAGGAGGAGGAAGAGGAGGAGGAGGAGAAGAAGATGTGTAAGGAGGAGGAGGAGAAGAAGAAGAAGGAGAACAAGAAGTATTAGAAGAAGAAGAAGAAAAATATAATGAAGAAGAGAAAGAAAAAGAAGAATAAGAAGAAGAAGAAGAAAAAGAAGAAAAAGAAGAAGGGAGGAGGAAGAAGAAGAACAAGAAGAAGAGGAAGATGATGGAGATGAAGAAGAAGAAGAAGAAGTAGAAGAAGAAGAAGAAGAAGAAGGAGAAGAAGAAGGAGGAGGAGGAGGAGGAGGAGGAGTAGAAGAAGACGAAGAAGAAGAAGAAGAAGAAGAAGAAAATGAGGAAGAAGAAGAAGACGAAAAAGAAGAAGGAAGAGAAAAAGAATTTGAAGGAGGAGAAGAAGAAGAAGAAGAAGAAGTAGTAGAAGAAGAAGAAGAAGACGAACAAGAAGAAGAAGAAGAAAAAGGTGAGAAGAAGAAAAGAAGAAAAAGAAGAAGCAGATGAAGGAGAAGAAGAAGATAGAGAAGAAGAAGAAGAAGGAAAAGTAGAAGGAGAGGAGGTGGAAGAAGAAGAATTAGAAGATGAAGTAGAAGAAGAAGAAGAAGAAGAAGTGGATGAAGAAGAAGTAAAAGAAGAGAAGGAGGGGAAGAAAAAGAAGAAGAAGATGAGAAGAAGAAGAAGAAAAAGAAGAAGTTGAAGAAGAAGAAGAAGAATAAGAAGAAAAAGATGATGATGTTGACGATGATGAAGAAGAAGAAGAGGAAAAGTGGAAGAAGAAGAAGAAGAAGAAGGAGAAGAGGAAGAAGAATAAGAAGAAGAAGAAGCAGAAGTGGAAGAAGAAGAAGATAAAGAATAGAAGAAGAAGAAGAAGAAGAAGAAGTAGTAGTAGTATAAGAAAAGGAAGAAGAAGAAGAAGATGAAGAAGGAGAAGAAGAAGAAAATGTAGAACAAGAAGAAGTAGAAGAAGAACAAGAAGAAGAAAAATTAGAAGAAGAAGAAGAAGAAGAAGAAGAATAAGAAGATGATGATGATGATGATGATGATGATGAAGATGAAGAAGAAGAAGAAGAAGAAGAAGACAAAGAAGAAGAAAAAAATAGAGTAGAAGGAGAAGAAGAAGAAGGAGGAGAAGTAGGAGAAGTAGGACAAGAAGAAGAAGAAGAAGAAGAAGTAGAAGAAGAAGAAGAAGAAGAAGTAGAAGAGAAAGAAGAAGAAGAAATGGAAGAAGAAGCAGAAGAAGGAGGAGGAGGAGGAGGAAGAGGAGGAGAAGAAGAAGAAGAAGAAGAAGAAGAAGAAGAAGAAGAAGAAACCGAATAACAAGAAGAAGAAGAAAAAGAAGAAGAAGAAGAAGAAGAAGAAGAAGAAGAAGAAGAAAAGATGAAGACAAAGAAGAAGAAGGAGAAAAAGAATAATAATAATAATAATAATAATAAGAAAAAGAAGGAGAAGAAGAGGAGGAAAAGGAAGAAGAAGAAGAAGAATAAGAAGAAGAAGAAGAAGAAGAAGAAGAAGGAGAAGAAGAAGAGGAAGAAGAAAAAGAAGAAGATAAGGAGAGGAAGAAGAGGAAGAGGAAGAAGAA
>JAIUJO010003058.1:5000-7500 GCA_023846275.1 Vanilla planifolia
CTTCTTCTTCTTCCAATTTTTCTTCTTTTTCTTCTTCTTCTTCTACTACTACTTCTTCTTCTCCTCCTTCTACTTCTTCATCTTGTTCCTCTTCTTTGCCTTGGTCTTCTTCTTCTTCTTCTTCTTCTTTGTCTTCTTTTTATCTTTTACTTCTTCTTCCACTTATCCACTTCTTGTCCTTTTTCTTATTCTTGTTCTTCTTCTTCTTCTTCATTTTCTACTTTTTCTTCTTTTTCGTGTTCTTCCTTTATTTCTTCTTCTTCAACATCATCATCATCTTCTTTTTCTTCTTCTTCTTCTTCTTCTTCTTCTTCTTCTTCTTCTTTTGCCTGTTTTTCTTCTTCTCCTTCTTCTTCTTCTTCTTCTTTTTCTTCTTCTTTTGGCTATTCCTCTTCTTCTACTACTTCTACTTCTTCTTCTTCTTCTTCTTCTTCTTCTTCTTCTTTATCTTTTTCTTCATCTTTTTCAACATCTTCATCTTCTTCATCATCATCTTTTTTCTTCTCCTTCTTCTTTTTCTTCCTCTTTTTCTTCTTCATCTACTTCTTCTTCTTCTTCTTCTTCTTCTTCTTCTCCTTCTCCTTCTCCTTCTTCTTCTACTTCTTCTTCTTTTTCTTCTCCTTCATCATCTTCTACTCCTTCCTTTTCTTCCTCTTCTACATCTTGTTCTTCTTCTTTTTTGTCTTCTTCTTCTTCTTCTTCTTCTTCTACTTCTTATTTTTCTTCTTCTTCTACTTCTTCTTTTTCTTCTTCGTCTTCATTTTCTTCTTTTTCTTTATCTTTTCTTCTTCTTTTCTTGTTCTACCTCTCCTTCTTCTTCATCTTCATCATCATCATCATCATCATCATCATCATCATCTTCTTCTTCTTCTTCTTCTTTTTCATCGTCTTCTTCTTCTTCTTCTTTTTCTACCTCTTCTTCATCATCATCATGATCTTCTTCTTCTTTTTCTTCTTCTTTTTCTTCGTCTTTATTTTTCTTCTATTTCCTCTTCTTTCTCTTCTTCTTCTTCTTCCTTTTTCTTATTATTCTTCTTTTTATACTTCTTCTTCTTCTTCTACTTCTTCTTCTTCTTCTTTTTCTTCACCTTCTTCTTCTTCTTCTTCTTCTTTTACTTCTTCCTCTTATTCTTCATCCTCCTCTAGTTCTTCCTTTTATTCTTCTTCTACCCATTCTTCATCTTCTTCTTGTTCTTCTCCTTCATCGACTTTTTCGTCTTCCTTTTCTTGTTGTTGTTGTTGTCATTGCTCTTCTTCTTCTTCTTATACTACTTCTACTTAATCTTCTACCTTCTCCTCCTCTTCCTCTTCTTCTTCTTCCTTTCACTATTCTCCTTTTTCTTCCTCATCTTCTTCATCTTCTTCTTATTAGTCTTCATCAACATCATCATCATCATCTTCATCTTCTTCATCTTCTTCTTCCTCTTTTTCTACTTCTTTTTCCTCATCATCATTTTCTTCTTCTTCCTCTTCTTCTTCTAATTCTTTTTCCTCTACCGCTTCTTCTTCGCCTTCTTCTTCTACTTCTTCTTATCCTTATTATTATTCTTCCACTTCCACCTCAGCCTTTTCTTCTTATTCTTCTTCTTCTTCCTCCTCCTCTTCCTCCTCTTTGTCTTCTTCTTCTTCTTCTTCTTCGACTTCTTCTTCTCCTTCTTCTTCTTCTCCTCATTCTTCTCCTTCTCCTTCTTCCTCTCCTTCTTCTTCTCATCCTCCTTCTGCTTCTTATTCTTCTTCTTCTTCTTCTTCTCTTTGTTCTTCTTCTTCTAATTCTTCTTTTTCTTCTTCTTATAATTCTTCTTCTTCTTCTTCTTCTTCTAATTCTTCTTCTTCTTCTTCTTCCTCCTCTTCTTCATCTTTCTTCTTCTTGTTTTTCTTCTTCTTCTTCCTCCTCTTCTTCTCCTTCTTCTTTTTCTCTTCTTCCACTTCTACTTCTTCTTCTTCTTACTTCTTCTTCTTGTTCTTCTTCTTCTTCTTCTCCATCTTCTTCTTCTTCTTCTTATTCTCCTTCTTCTTCTTCTTCTTCTTACTCTTCTTCTCCTTCTTCTTCTCCTTCTTCTTATTCATCTTCTTTTTCTTCTTCTATTTCTTCTTCTCCATTTTCTCTTTCTTCCACTAATTCTTCTTCCTTTTCTTCTTCTCCTACTTCATCTTCTTCTTCTCCTTCTTCCTCTTCTTCTTGTTCTTCTTCTTCTTCTTCTTCTTCTTCTTCTTCTTCTTCTCCTTCTTCTTCTTTTTCTTCTTCTTCCTCTTCTTCGTCTTCTTCATGTTGCTCATTTTCTTCTTCTGCTACTTCTTCTTCTTCTTCTTCTTCTTCTTCCACTTTTTCTTATTTTTCTTCTTCTTGTTCTACTACTACTTCTTCTCCTCCTTCTACTTCTTCATCTTGTTCCTCTTCTTTGCCTTGGTCTTCTTCTTCTTCTTCTTCTTCTTTGTCTTCTTTTTATCTTCTACTTCTTCTTCCACTTATCCACTTCTTGTCCTTTTTGTTCTTCTTGTT
>JAIUJO010003058.1:30000-32500 GCA_023846275.1 Vanilla planifolia
TAAAAGAAGAAGAAATAGAAGAAGAAGAAGAGGAACAAGAAGAAGAAGAGGAGGAGGAGGAAGAAGAGGAAGAAGAAGAAGAAGAAGAAGAAGAAGAAGTAGAAGAAGAGGAAGAAGATGATGATGAAGAAGAAGAAGAAAAGAAGAAGAAGAAGAGGAGGAACAAGAAGAAGAAGAAGCAGAAGAAGGAGAAGTTGAAGAAGAAGAAGTAGAAGAAGAAGAATTAGTAGTAACACATGAAGAAGAAGAAGAAGTAGAAAATAAGAAAGTAGAAGAAGAAGTCATAAAATAATAATAATAAAAATAATAAGTTATTGAAGAAGAAGAAGAAGAAGTAGAATATGATGAAGAAGAGGAAGTAGAAGAAGGAGAAGAAGAAGAAGAGGCAAACCAAGAAGAAGAGGAGGATGAGGAAGAAGAGAAAGAAGAAGAAGAAAAAGAAGAAGAAGAAGAGGAGGAAGTAGATGATGAAGAAGAAGAAGAAGAAGAAGAAGAAGATGGACAAGAAGATTGAGATGAAGAAGGAGAAGAAGAAGGAGAAGAAGTAGGAGAAGAAGAAGGAGAAGAAGTAGAATAACGAGAAATTGGAAAAAGAAGAAGAAGACAAAGAAGAAGGATGTAGAGGAGGAGAAGAAGAAGAAGTAGAAGAGGAACAAGAAGAAGAAGAAGAAGAAGAAGAAGAAGAAGAAGAATAAGAAGAGGAAGAAGAAATGGAGGAGGCAGGGAGGAGGAAGAAGTGAAGAGATGAAGAAGAGGAAAAAGAACTAAAAGAGAAAGAAGAAGAGAGGAAGAAGTGGAAGAAGAAGAAGAAAAAATGGTAGAAGAAGAAGAAGATGATGATGAAGAAGGAGAAGATGGACGAGAAGAAGAAGAAAGAGGAGGAGAAGAAGAAGAAGAAGAAGAAGAAGAAGATGATGAAGAAGAAGAAGAGGTAGAAGAAGTAGAAGAAACAAATAATAATACTAATAATAATAATAATAATAATAAGAAAAGAAGAAGAAGAAGAAGAAGAAAAGAAGGAGGAAGAAGAAGAAGAAGACGAAGAAGAAGATGATGATGATGGATGATGATGATGATGAAGAAGAAGAATAGGAATAAGATGAAGAAGAAGAAGAAGTGGAAGAAGTAGAAGAAGAAGAAGTAGAAGAAAAAGAGGAGGAGGAGGAAGAAGAAGAAGACAAAGGAAAATCAGAAGTGAAAGAAGAAGAAGAAGAAGAAGAATAAGAAAAAGAAGATGAGGAAGAAGAAGAACAAAAGTAGAAGAAGAACTTGAAGAACTAGATGAAGAAGAAGAAGAAGAAGAAGAAAAAGTGGAAGAAGAAGAAGAAGAAGTAGTGTTAGAAGAAGAAGAAGAAGAAGAAGAAGAAGATGACAAAGAATAGAAAGAAGAAGAAGAGAAAAAGGAAGAAAGAGTAGGAGGAGGAAGAACAGGAAGAATATGAAAAAGAAGAAGAAGATGAAGAAGAGAAAGAAGAGTAAGAGAAGAAGAGAAGAAAGAAGAGGAAAGAGAAGAAGAAGAAGAAGAAGGAGGAGGAGAAGAAGAAGAAGAATAAGAAGAAGGCTAGGAAGAAGAAGAAGAAGAAGAAGGAGAAGAAGAGGTAGTAGAGGAAGAAGAAGAAGAAGAAGAAGAAAGAAGAAGAAGAGAAGAAGAAGAAGAAGAAGAAGAAGAAGAAAAGAAGAGGAAGAAGAAGTAATATTAGAAGAAGTAGAAGAAGAAGAAAAAGAAGAAGAAGAAGAAGATGATGATGAGAAAAAAGAAGAGGGAAGAAGAAGAAGAAGAAGAAGAAGAAGTGGAAGATCAATAAGAATAAGAATAAGAAGATGTGATGACGGAGAAGAAGAAGATGGGTAGAAGAGGAAGAAAAAGAAGAAATGAAGGCATAAAAGAAGATGAAGAAGAGGAAGAAGAAGAAGAAGATGAAGGGGAAAGAAGAAGAAAATAAGAAGAGGTAGAGTAGAAGAAGAGAGAGGAAGAGAAGACGAGGAAGAGAAGAAGAAGATTAATAAGATGAAGGTAGAAGAAGAAGTAGAAGAAGAAGAAGGACAAGAAGAAGTAAAGAAGGAGAAAAGAAGAAGGATAAGAAGAAAAAGAAGAAGGAGAAGGAGAAGGAGGAGAGAAGAAGAAGAAGAGAAGAAGAAGATGGGGAAGAGAAGGAGAATTAGAAGAGGAAGAAGAAGAAGAACAAGAAGAAGAAGGAGAACAATATGATGAAGAAGAGGAAGATGATCAAGAAGAAACGAACAATAAAAACAAGATGTAGTAGTAGAGAAGAAGATGACGAAGAAGAAGAAGAACAACAAAAAGAAGAAGATGAAGAAGAAGATGTAGAAGAAGAAAAAGAAGAAGTAAAAGAAGAAGGAGGAGTGAGAAGAAGGAGGAGATGAAGAAGAAGAAGAATAAGAAGAAGATGAAGAAGAATTAGTAGTAATACAAGAAGAAGAATAAGAAGAAGACAAAGAAGTGGAAGAAGAAGAAGAGAAGACAAAGACAAAGAAGAAG
>JAIUJO010003058.1:40000-50000 GCA_023846275.1 Vanilla planifolia
AGAAGAAGAGAGGGAGGAGGAGGAAGAAGAAGAAGAAGAAGAAGAAGAAGAAGAAGAGGAAGAAGTAGAGGAAGAAGAAGAAGAAGAAGAAGAAGATGTAGATGAAGAAGAAGAAGAGGAAGGAGAAGAAGTGAAAGAAGAATAAGAAGTAGTAGTAGAGGAAGATGAGGAAGAAGAAGAAGAAGAAGAAGAAGAAGAAAAAGAGGAATGAGAGGAAGAAGAAGAAGATGAAGACAAAGAAGAAGAAGAAGAAATAGAAGAAGAGGAAGAAGAAGAAGAAGAAGACAAAGAAAAAGAAGAAAAAGAAGAAGAAGAAGAAGAAGCAGAAGAAGACGATGAACAAAAAGAAAAATAAGAATTAGAAAAAGCAGAAGAAGAAGTAGAGGAGAAGAAGTAGAAGTACAGGAAAATGAAGAAGAAGAAGTGGACAAAGATGAAGAAGATGATGAGGATGATAATGAAGAACAACAAGAAGAAAAAGAAGAAAAAGAAGAAGAAGAATAATAATAAGAAGAAGAAGAAAAGAAGATGATGATTATGACGATGATGAAGAAGAAGAAGAAGAATAAGAGGAAGAAGAATAAGAAGAATAAGAGGACAAGAAAAAAGACAAAAAATAAGAAGAAGATGAGGAAGTAGAGGAAGAGAAAGAAGAAGAATATGATGACAAAGAAGAGGATTTAGATGAAGAAGAATAATAGGAAGAAAAAGAAGAACAAGACATGGATGGAGAAGAAGAAGAACAAGAAGAAGAAGAGGAAAATGATGATGATGATGATGATGATGATGATGAGGAAGAAGCAAAAGAAGAAGAAGAAGAGGTGGATGAGGAGGAAAGAAGAAGAAGTAGAAGGAGAGGAGTAAGAAGAAGAAGAAGTGGAAGAAGAGGAAGAACAAGAAGAAGAAGAAAAAGATGAAGAAGAAGTAGAAGAAGAAGAAGACGAAAAAGAAGAAGGAGAACAAGGATGACGAAGGAGAACATGAATCAGAGGAAGGAAAAGAAAAATAAGAAGAAGAAGCTGAAAAATAAGGAGAAGAAGAAGGAGAAGAGGAGGAAGAAGAAGAAGAAGAAAAGAAGAAGAAGGCAAAGAAGAAGAAGAAGAAGAAGAAGAAGAAGAAGCAGATGGAAAGGAACATGAAGATAAAGAAAAAGAAGAACAAAAAGAAGTTGAAGAAGAAGAAGAAAACGAAGAAGAAAATAAAGAAGAAGAAGAAGAAGAAGAAGAAGAAGAAGGAGAAGGAGGATGAGGAGGTGGAGGAGGAGGAGGAGGAGAAGGAGAAGTAGAAGAAGAAGAAGAAGGAGGAGGAGGAGGAGGAGAAGGAGAAGAAGAAGGAGAAGATAGAGAGGAAGAAGAAGAAAAAGAGGAGGAAAAAGAAGAAGTTGGTGAAGAAGAAGAAGAGAAGAAGATGACGACGAAGAGGAGGAGGATGATGAACAAGAAGAAGAAGAAGAAAAAGAAGAAGAAGAAGAAGAAGAATAGGTAGAAGTTGATGAAGAAGGTGATGATGAAGAAGAAGTAGAAGAAGAAGAAGAAGAAGAAGAAGAACAAAAACGAGTAGAAGACATAGAAGGAGGAGAAGAAGTAGTAGTAGAAGAAGATGAAGAAAATGAAGAAGAAGAAGAGGAAGAAGAAGACAAAGACAATGACGATGAAGAAGAAGAACAAGAACAAGAACAAGAAAATGGTGAAGAGAAAGAAGAAGAAGAGGAAAAGAAGAAGAAGAAAAAGTAGTAGAAGAAGAAGAAGAAGAAAAAGAAGTAGCACAAGCAGATGATGACAAAGAAGAGGTAGAAGAAGAGGAAGAAGAAGAAGAAGCAGAAGTGGTGGAGGAGAAGGAAGAAGATCAACAAGAAGGCAAAGAAGAAGAGTGGTAGAAGAAGAAGAAGAGAAAGAAGTAAATGAAGAAGAAGAAGAAGAAGTTGAGGAACAAGAAGAAGATGAAGAAGAAGAGGATGAAGAACAGGAAGAAGAAGATGAAGAAGAAGAAGAATTAGAACAAGAAGTACAAGAAGAAGAAGAAAAGAAGAAGAAGAAGAAGAAGAAGAAGAAAAAGAAGAAGCAGATGAAAAGGAACAAGAAGATTTAGAAGAAGAAGAAGAAGAAAAAGTTGAACAAGAAGAAGAAAAAGAAGAAGAATATAGAGAAGAAGAAGAAGAAGAAGAAGAAAGAGAAGAAGGAGGAGGAGGTGGATGAGGAGGAGGAGGAGGAGAAGGAGAAGTTCAAGAAGAAGAAGAAGAAGGAGAAGGAGGAGGAGGAGAAGAAGGAGAAGAAGAAGGAGATGATAGAGAGGAAGAAGAAGAAAAAGAAGAGGAAAAAGAAGAAGTAGTAGTAGAAGAAGAAGAAGAGAACAAAAACTAGAAGAAGAAATAGAAGGAGGAGAAGAAGTAGTAGTAGAGGAAGATGAAGAAAATGAAGAAGAAGAAGAGGAAGAAGATGACAAAGACAAAGATGATGAAGAAGAAGAACAAGAACAAGAACAAGAAAACGGTGAAGTGAAAGAAGAAGAAGAGAAAAGAAGAAGAAGAAAAAGTAGTAGAAGAAGAAGAAGAAAAAGAAGCAGCACAAGAAGATGATGACAAAGAAGAGGTAAAAGAAGAGGAAGAAGAAGAAGAAGAAGAAGCAGATGTGGTGGAGGAGAAGGAAGAAGATCAAGAAGAAGGCAAAGAAGAAGTAGTAGAAGAAGAAGAAGATGGAGAAGAAGAAGAGAAAGAAGTAAACGAAGAAGAGGAAGAAGAAGAAGAAGAAGATGAAGAAGAAGAAGAGGAACAAGAGGAAGAAGAAGATGAAGAAGAAGAAGAATTAGAGTAAGAAGTAGAAGAAGAGGAAGAAGATGATGATGAAGAAGAAGTGGTGGAGGACGAAGAAGAAGAGGAAGAATAAGATGGGGAAGAAGAAGGATTAGTAGTAGAAGAAGAAGTAGAAGAAGAAGAAGAAGAAGAAGGTGAAGAATATGAAGAAGAAGAAAAAGAAAAAGAAGCAGTAGTAGCAAAAGAAGAAGAAAAGAGAGTTGAAAAAGAAGCAGAAAAAAAAGAAGAAGGGGTAGAAGCAGAAGAAGAAGAAGAAGAAGAAGATGATGATGATGATGATGAAGAGGGGGAAGAAGAAGAGGAAGGAGAGGATGAAGAGGAGGAGGAAGAAGGAGAGGAAGAAGAAAAAGAAGAAGATAAAGAATAATAAGAAGAAGAAAAAGAAGTAGGAGAAGAAGAAGAAGAAGAAGAGGAAGAAGAAGAAGAAGAAGAAGATGAAGGAGAAGAAAAAGAAGAAGAAGTAGAAGAAGAAGAACATGAAGAAGAAGAAGAATAAGTAGTAGAAGAAGAAGAAGTAGAAGAAGAACAGTGAAAAGAAGATGAAGAAGAAGAAGTAGAATAAAATTAAGAAGAAGAAGTATTAGATGTAAAAGAAGAAGAAGAAGAGGAAAATGAAGAAGAAGAAGTAGTAGCAGAAAAAGAAGAAGTTATAGAAGAAAAAGAAAAAGAAGAAGAAGAAGAATTGAAAATGATGAAGAAGAAGAAGAAAAGACAAAGAAGAGGAAGAAGAAAAAGAAGTAGAAATAGATGGTGATGAAGAAAAATAAGAAGTAGAAGAAGATGAAGAGGAGGAAGAGAAAGAAAAAGAAGAAGAAAAATTAGAAGGAGAAGAAGAAGAAGAAGAAAAGGTAGAAGAAGAAGAAGAAGAAGAATGTAAGGAAGGAGAACAACAACAACAACAACAAGTACAAGAAGAAGAAGAAGAGGAAGACAAATAAAAATAAAAAGTAGAAGAAGAAGGAGAGGACGAGGAAGCAAAAGATGAAGAAGTTGAAGAAGAATAAGAAGATAATGAACAAGAAGAAGTAGAAGAAGAAGACGAAGAACATGAAGAAGAAGAATAAGAAGAAGAAGAAGAAAAAGGAGGAGAAGAAGAAGAAGAAGATGAAGAAGAGAAAGAAGAAGAAGAAGAAGAATAAGAGGAAGAAGAAGAAGAATAGGATGAGGACGTGGAAAAAGAACAAGAAGAAGAAGAGAAAGAAAAAGAAGAAGATGATGATGATGATAACGAAGAAGAGGATTTAGACGAAGAAGAAAAAGATGTAGAAGAAGAAAGAAGAAGAAAAAGAACAAGAAATTAATAAAAATAATAACAGGAAGAAGAATAAAAAGAAGAAGAAATGATGACGGAGATGAGGATGACGAAGAGTATGCAGATGAAGAAGAAGAAGTGGAAGAAGAAGAAGAATAAGAAAAGGTGGATGGGGTGGAAGAAAAGGAAGAAGAAGAAGAAGAAGGAGAGGAGGAAGAAGAAGAAGAAGCGGAAGAAGAGGAAGAACAAGAAGAAGAAGAAGAAGAAGAAGAATAAGAAATAGAAGAAGAAGCGGAAGAAGAGGAAGAACAAGAAGAAGAAGAAAAAGAAGAAGTAGAAGAAGAAGAAGAAGAGGAAGAAAAAGAAGGAGAAGAAGAATGAGAAGACAAAGGAGAAGATGAAGGAGAAGAAGAAAAAGAAAAATAATAAGAAGAAGTAGAAAAATAAGGTGAAGAAGAAAGAGAAGGAGAAGGAGAAGAAGGAAAAGAAGAAGAGGAAGAGAAAGATGATGAGGAAGAAGAAGAAGAAAAAGAAGAAGCAAAAGAAGAAGAAGAAGATGAAGAAGAAGAAGACGAAGACGAACAAGAAGTAGTAGTAGTAGAAGAAGAAGAAGATGATGATGATGATGATGATCATGAAGATGATGAAGAAGAAGAAGAAGAAGAAGTTGAAGAAGAAGAAGAAGAAGAAGATGAAGTAGTAGAAGAAGAAGAAGATTATGAAGTAGGAGAAGAAGAAGAAGAAGAAGAGCAATAAGAACTAGTAGTAGAAGAAAAGCAGCAGAAGAAGAAGAAGAAGAAGAAGAAGAACAAGAAAAAGAAAATGAAGAAGAAGAAGACGAAGAAGAATAAAATTAAGAAGAAGAAGACGTATTAGAAGAAAAGGAAGAAGAAGAAGAAGAGGAAGAAGAAGTTGAAGTAGTGGTTGAAGAAGATGAAAAAGAAGAAGAAAAGGGCATGAAGAAGAGGAAGAAGAAGATGAAGTAGAAGAAGCAGTAGAAGAAGTAGATGATCAAGAAGAAGAAGAAGATGAAGAGGAAGAAGAAGAAGAAGAAGAGGAAGAAGAAGAAGAGGAAGATGAAGAAGAAGAAGAAAAAGAAGACGAAGAAGAAGGAGAAGAAGAAGAAGAAGAAGAAGATGAATAAGATGATGATGAAGAACAGAAAAAAAGTTGAAGAAGGAGGAGAAGATGAAGAGGCAGAAGAGGAAGAAGAAATAAGAGAAGAAGAAGAAGAAGAAGAAGAAGGAGAAGAAGGAGAAGAATTAGAAAAAGAAGAAGATGATGATGTTGATGAAGAAGATCATGAAGAAGAGGAGGAAGAAGAAGTGGAAGAGGAAGAGGAAGTTGAAGAACAAGAAGAAGATGAAAGGGAAGGGGTCAAAGGAGAAGAAGAAGAGGAAAAGAAGAGGAAGAAGTATAAGAAGAAGAAGGAGAAGAAGAACAAGAAGAGGAAGAGGAAGAAGAAGAAGAAGAAGAAGAGGAAGAAGAAGAAGAAGACGAAGAAGAAGAAGAAGAAGAAGAAGAAGACGAAGTAGTAGAAGGAGAAGAAGAAGAAGATGCTGATGATGATGAAAGCAGAGAAGAAAGAGAAGAAAAAGAAGATGGAGAATAGGAACAAGAAGAAAAATAGAAATAGGAAGAAAGAGAAGAAGTAGAAGAAGTAGCAAAAAAAAGAATAATAAAAAGGAGAAGAAGAAGAAGAAAAAAAAGAGGATGAAGAAGAAGTGGGAGAAGAAGAAGAAAAAGAAGAAGATCAAGAAGAAGAAGAAGACGAAGAATAAAAAGAACAAAAAATAGAAGACAAAGTTTAAGAAGAAGAAGTAAAAGAAGAATAACAACAACAAAAAAAGAAATTGGAAAGAAGAAGACGAAAACGAAATAGAAGAAGTAGAAGAAGAAGAAGAAGAAGAAAAAGAGGAAGATGATGAAGAAGAAGAAGAAGAAGAAGGAGACGAAGAAGACGAAGAAGAAGAAAAAGAAGAAAATGAAGAAGGAGAAGAAGAAGAAGAAGAAGAAGAAGGAGAAGAAGAAGAAGAAGAAGGAGAAAAAGAAAAAGAAGACGAAGAAGAAGACAAAGAAGAAGATGATAAAGAAGAAGAAGAAGAAGAGAAGATGAAGAAGATGAGAATGAAGAATAAGAAGAAGAAGAAGAAGAAGAAGATGAAGATGGAGAAGACGAAGGAGAAGAAGTAAAATAAGAAGAAAAAGAAGAAGTAAACGAAGGAGAAAAACAAGAAGAAGAATAAGAAGAAAAAGAACAAGAAGAAGAATGGGAAGAAGTGGGTGAAGAAGAAGAAGTAGAAGATGAAGATGAAGAAGAAGAAGAAGAAGAAGAATATGGAGAAGAAGAACAAGAAGAAGAAGAAAAAGAAGAAAAAGAGCAAGAAGAACAAGAAGAAGAAGAGGAGGAGGGGAAGAAGAGAGGGAAAAATAAGAAGAAGAAGAATAAGCAAAAGGAGGAGGAGAAGAAGAAGAACAAGAAGAAGCATAAGGGGAAGAAATAAGAGAGGAAAAATAATGAATGGGAATAGTACGAAGAAGAGGGAGAAGAAGACGCAATAGGAGAAGGAGAAGATGGAGAAGATGAAGAAAACGAAGATGAAGAAGAAGAAAAAGAAGAAGAAGACGAAGAAGATTAAGGTGAAGAAGAAGGCTAAGAAGAAGATGAAGAAGAAAATGAAGAAGTCGAAGAAGAAGAAGAAGAAAAGAAGAAGAAGATGAAGAAGTAGAAGAAAAAATGAAGAAAATCAAGAAGAAAGCAGAAGAAGATGAAGAAGAAGATGAACAAGATGATGAAGAGGAAGGAGAAGGAGGAGAAGGAGAAGAAGAAGAAGAATAATAAGATGAAGAAGAAGAAGGAGAAGAAGAAGTAGAAAAATAAAAAGAACAAGAAGAAGCAGAGGAAGAGGAAGAAGAAGAAGAAGAGGAAGAAGAAGAAGAGGAAGAAGATCAAGAAGAAGAACAAAAAGGAGTATGAGAAGATGAAGAAGAACAAATAGAAGAAGAAGAAGGAGAAGAAGAAGAAAAAGAAGAAGAAGAAGAAGAAGAGGAAGGAGAAGAAGAAGAAGAAGAAGAAGAAGACTGAGAAGAAGAAGGAAAAGAAGGCGAAGGGGAAGAAGAAGAATAAGAAGCAATTGAAGAAGAAGATGAAGAAGAAGAAGAAGATGATCAAGGAGAAGAAAAAGAAGAAGAAGAAGTAGAAGTGGAAGAAGAAAAAGAAGAAGAAAGAAGAAAAAGAAGAAGAAAAGAAGAAGAAGTGGAAGAAGAACAAGAAGAAGTAATAGTAGAAAAAGAAGAAAAAAATGAGGGAGAAGAAGATGGAGTGGAAGATGAAGAACAAGAAGAAGAAGAAGAAGATGATGAACAAGAAGAAGAAGTAGAAGAAGAAGGAGAAAGAGAAGAAGAAGTAGTAGAAGAAGAAAAACAAGAACATCTAGAAGAAGAAGAAGAAAATAAAGAAGACAAATTAGAAAAAGAAGAAGAAGAAGAAGAAGAAGGAGAAGAAGAAGAAGATGAAGAAATTGAAGAACAATATGAAGAAGAAGAGGAAGAAGAAAAAGTGGAAGAAGAGGAAGAAGGAGAAGATGACAAAAGAGAAGAAGAAGAAGAAGAAGAAGAAAAATAGGAAGAAGAATAAGAAGAATAAGAAGAAAAACAAGAAGAATTAGAAGAAGAAGAAGAAGAAGAAGAAGAAGAAGAAGGAGGAGGAGGAGGAGGAAATGAAGAAGAAGAAGAAGAAGAAGAGGAAGAAGGAGGAGAAGAAGAAGAAGAAGAAGAAGAAGGAGAAGAAGAAGAAGAAGAAGAAGAAGAGGAGGAAGAAGCAGAAGAAAAGAAAAGAGAACAAGAAGAAGAAGGAGAAGAAGTAAAAGAAGAAGACTGAGAAGTAGAAGAAGAAGTAGAAGAAGAAGACGACGAAAATGAGGGAGGAGTGGAAGTTGAAGAAGAAGAAGAAGGCGAAGAAGAAGAACGAGAAGAAGCAGAAGAAGGCAAAGAAAAAGAACAAGAACATCGAGAAGAAGAGGAAGAAAATAAAGTTAATCTTATTTTTCCTCTTCTTCATCTTCTCTTCTTCTTCTTCTCCATCTTCTTCTTTGTCTTCTTCTTCGTCTTCTTTTTCTTCTTCTTCTTCTTCATCTTCATCTTCTTCTTCAACTACATCTTCCCGAACATCGTCTCTTACTCCTTTTCCTTCATCTTTTCCTTCTTTCTCTACTTTATCATCTTCTTTTGCACCTTCTTCTTCTCCTTCTTCTTCACCATCTTATTCTTCTTCTTCTTCTTCTTCTACATCATCTTCTTCTACTTCTTCTTCTTCACCTTCTTCTACTACTACTACTACTTCTTCGTCATCTTCTCCTTCTTCTTCTTCTCCTTCTCTTTCTTCTTCTTGTTCTTCCTTTTCTTCTTCTTCTTTTTCTTCTTCTTCTTCTTCTTCTTCTTCTTCTCCTTCTCCTTCTTTTTCTTCATCTTCTTCTAATTCTTCTAGTTCTTCCCCCTCTTCTTCTACTTCTTCTTTCTCTTCTTCTTCTTTTTCTGCTTCTTTTTCTTTTTCTTCTTCTTCTTCTTCTTCTTCTTCTTCTTCATCTTCTTCTTCCCCTTCTTCTTCTTCTTCTTCTTCTTCTTTTTCTTCTTCTGCTTCTTCTTCTTCTTCGACTACTTTTTCATCTTCTTCTAGTTCTTCTTCTTCTTCTACATCCTCCTCTTCTTCTTGTACATCTTCCTTTGCTTTTTCTTCTTCTTCTCCTTCTTTTTCCTCCTCCTCCTCATCTTCTTATTCTTCTTCCTCTTGTTCTTCATATTCTTCCTTGCCCTCTTTGACGTCTTCTTCTTTTTCTTCTTCTTCTTCGTCTTCTTCTACTACTACTACTAATACTTTTTCATCTTGTTCTTCTTCATCTTCTTCTTCTTCTTCTACTTCTTGTTCATCTTCTTCTACTTCTTCTTCTTCTTCTTTTCTGTCTCCTTCTACTTCTTCTTCTTCTACCTCTGCTTCTTTTTTTCTTCTTCTTTTTCTTCTTCTTCTTTTTCTTCTTTTTCTTCTATCTCGTCCACTTCTTCTACTTCTTCTTCTTTCGCTTGTACTTCTTCTTCCTTCTCTACTTTGTCGTCTTCTTCTTCTTCTTTTTCTTCTTCATTTTCTTCTTCTTCTTCTTATTCTTCTGCATCATATTCTTTTACTTCTTCTTCTTCTTGTTCTTCTTCATCTTCTTCTTATTCTTCTTATTCTTCTACATCATCTTCTTCTGCGTCTTCTTCATCTTATTCTTCTTCTTCTATTACTACTACTACAACTACTACTACTTCATCTTCTCCAACTTCTTCTTCTCCTCCTCCTTCTTCTTGTTCCTTTTCTTCTTCCTTTTCTTCTTCTTCTCCATCTTCTTCTTCTTCTTCTTAATTTTCTTCATCTTCTTATTATTATTATTTGTATTGTTTTTCTTCTTGTTGTTTTCATCTTCATCTTCTTCTACTTCTTCTTTTCATTCTTCATCTTCTTCTTCCTTTTTTCATCTTCTTTTTCTTCTTCTTCTTATTCTTCATCATCTATTCTTCTTCTTCTTCTTCTTCTCTTACTTTTTCTTCTTCTTCTTCTATTACTCTTCTTCTTCTTCTTCTTCTTCTACACCGTCTTCTTACTCTTCATCTTCTTCTTCTACTTCTACTTCTTCTTTTTCTTCTTCTTTTATTATTTCTACTTCATCTTTTCCTTCCTTTTCTTCTCCATCTTCTCTCTTCATCATCTTCTTCTTGTTCCACCCCTCCTTCTTCTTCTTCTTCTTCTTCTTCTCCTTCTTGTTATTCTTCTTCTTCTTCTTCTCCTTCTTCTTCTTCTTCTTCTTCTTCATCCACCTTTTCTTCTTCTTCTTGTTCTTCTTCCTCTTCTTCTTCTTCTTTTTCTTCCTCTTCTTTTTCATCTTCTTCTTCTTCTTCTTCTTCTT
>JAIUJO010002781.1:27500-35000 GCA_023846275.1 Vanilla planifolia
ATCTTCTTCTTCTTCTTCTTAATCTTTTTCTACTTTTCTTCTTCTTCTTCCACTTCTTCTTCTATTAATATTACTACTTCTTCTTCATCTCTTCTTCCTCTTTCTTCTTCTTTCTTCTTCTTCTTCTTCTTCTTCTTCTTCTTCTGCTTATTCTCGTTCTTCTTCTTCTTCAACTTTTTCTACTTCTTCTTCTTTTTCTCCTTCTTTTTCTTCTTGTTCTTCTTTTTCTTCCTCTTCTTCTTCTTCTTCTTCTTCTTTCACATCCTCCTTCACTTCTTCTTCGGCTTCTTTTTTTTTTTACTTCAACTTCTGCTTTTTCTCGTTCCTTTCCTCATCTTCCTCTTTTTCTACTACTTCTACGTGTTATTCTTCTGCATGTTCTTCTTTTTCTTCCTCTTCTTCTTCTTCTTCTTTATCATCTTCTTCTTCTTCTACTTCAAGTTGTTCATTTTCTTCATTTTCTTCTTCTCTTTCTTCTTTTTCTGCTTCTACTTCTTCTTCTTCTTCTTCTTCTTCGTCATTCTTCCACTTCTTCTTCTTATACTTCTTCTTAATCTTTTTCTTCTTCTTTTTTTTCTTCTTCCTTTAATTCTTCTACTTTTTCAACATCCTCTTCTTCTTCATCTACTTCTTCTTCTTCTTCTTCTTCTACTTCTTATTCTTCTTCTTTTTCTTCTTCCTGTTCCTCTTTTTCTTGTTGTTCTTCGTCTTCGTGTTCTTGTTTTTGTTCTTCTTCTTCTTCTACTACTACTTCTTCTTCTTCTTCTTCCTCTTCTTCTCATCTTCTACTTCCTACTCATCTTCTTCTTCTTCTTCTTCTTGTTCTTCTTCCTTTTCTTCTTCTACTTTAACCTTCGCTTTTTCTTCTTCTTCATTTACTACTTCTTCTTCTTCTTCTTCTTCTTCTTATTTTTCTTCTTCTTCATCATCATCTTCTTCTTCTTCCTCTACTTCTACTTCTTCTTCTTCTTCGTTTTCTTCTTCAACTACTTCTTCTTCTTCTTCTTCTTCTTCTTCTTCTTCTTTTTCTACTTCTTCTAATTCTTCTTCTTCTTTAACTTCCTCTTCTTGAACTTCTTCGTCTGCTTTCTACTTCTTCTTCTTCTACTTCTTCTTCTTCTTCTTCTTTCTTCGTCTTCTTCTTCTTCTTCAACAATTACTACTACTACTACTACTTTCACTTCTTCTTCTACTTCTTCTTCTACTTCTTTTGCTCATTTTGCTTGTTCTTCTTCTTCCTCTTCTTCTTTTCCTTATCCTTCTTTTTCTTCTTCTTCTTCTTCTTCTTCTTCTTCTTCTTCTCCTCCTTCTTCTTCTTCTACCACTTCTTTTTCTATTTCTTCTTCCTCTTCTTTTTCTTCTTCTTCTTCTTCTTCTTCTTTCTCCTCTTCCTTTTCCTCTTCTTCTTCTTCTTCTTCTTCTTCTTTTTCTATTTCTTACTCTTCTTTTTCTTCTAATTCAACTTTTTCTTTTTCTTCTTTTTTTCTTCTTCGTCTTCTTTTTCTATTTCATTTTCTTCTTGTTCTTCTTCTTCTTCTACAACGACTTATACTTATTCTTCTTCTTCGTCTTCTTCTTCTTCTTCTGCTTCTTTTTCTACTTCTTCTTCCTCTCCTTCTTCTTCATCTTCTTCTTTTTCCTCTTCTTTGTCTTCTTCTTCTTCTTCCTCTTTTTTTTCTTCTTTTTCTTCATACTCCATCTCTTCTTGTTCTTCTTCATCACCATCATCTTCTTCTTCTTCTTATTCTTCTTCTTTTTTTTCTTCTTCTACATCAACATTTGAATTTTCTTCTTCTTCTTCTTCGTCCTCTTCTTTTTCCACTTGTTCTTCTACTACTTCTTCTACTTGTTCTTCTTCTTTATCCTCTTCTTCGTCTTCTTCTTCTTCTTCTTTTTATTTTACTACTTCTTCTTCTTCTTCTACTACTACTGCTTCTTCTCCTTCTTCTTCTTCTTCTCATTTTTCTTCTTTTTATTCTTCATCTTCATCATCATCATCATCTTCTTCTTCTTCGCCTTCCTCTTCTTCTTCTTCTTCTTCTTCATCATCCTCCTCCTCCTACTTTTCTTCTTCTACTTCTTCTTCTTCTTTTACTGAATCTTCTACTTTTCTTATTATTTTTCTTCTTCTTCTTCTTCTTCTTCTTCTTCTTTTACTTCTTCTACTACCTCTAATTTTTTTACTCTTCTTCTTCTTTCAACTTCTTCTCCTTCTTCAACTTCTTCTACATCTTTTTCTTCATCTTTCTTTTTCTTCTTCTTCCTCTTCTTCTTCTTCTTTTCATCTTCTTCTTCTTATTGTTCTTCTTCTTCTTCTTCTTCTTCTTCTTCTTTTGCTTCTTCTTCTTCTTCTACTAATTTTTATTTTTCTACTTTTTCTTCTTCTTTCTTCTTCTTCTTCTTCATCTACTTCTTCTTCGTCTTAATGTTTCTTTTTCTTCTTCTTCTTCTTATACTTATTTTTCTTCTTCTACTACTACTTTTTCTTCTTCAACTTCTTTTTGTACTTCGACTTCTTCTTCTTATACTTTTTCTTCGCCTTCTTCTTGTTTTACTTCTTTTTCATCATCATCTTCTACTTGTTCTTCTTCTTCTTCTTCTTCTTCCAACTCTTATTTTTCTACTTCTTCTTCATCTTTTCTTCTTCTTCTTCTTCTTCTTCTTCTTTTTCTTCTTCTCCTTCTTCTTCTCTTTATTCGTCTTCTTCTTCATCTTCTTCTTCTCCTCCTTCTTCTTCCTCTTCTTCTTCCACTTCTTCTTCTTCTTCCTCCTCCACTTCTTCTTCTTCTTCTTCTTCTTTTACTTCAACTTCTACTTTTTCTCGTTCTTCTTCATCTTTTTCTACTTCTTCTTCTTCTTTTTCTTCTTCTTCTTTTTCTTCTTCTTCTTCTGCTTGTTCTTCTTTTTCTTCCCCTTGTTGTTCTTCTTCTTCTACTTCTTATTGTTCTTGTTCTTCTTCTTCTTCTTCTTCATCATCTTTTTCTATTTCTTCTTCTTCTTCTTCTTCTTCTTCTTCTTCTTCTTCTTCTTCTTCCTCTTCTTCTTCTTCATCTTTTGCTTGTTTTTCTTCTTGTACTTCTCCTTCTTCTTTTTCATCTTCTACTTGTTCTTCTTCTTCTTCTTCTTCTTCTTTTTATTACTTTTTTTATTAATATTTTCTTCTTCTTCTTCCTCTTCTTCTTCCCCTTCTTCTTTTTCTTCATCTATTATCGCTTCTTTTTCAACTCTTCTTCTTCTTCTTTCTTCTCCTTCTTCTTCTTCTTCTACTACTTCTTCTTCTTCATCTTCATCTTTCTTTTTCTTCTTCTTCTGGTTTTTAATCATCATCATCATTTTCTTCTTCTTCTTCTACTTCTTTTTTTACTTCTTCTTCTTTCATCATCTTCTTCTTCTTCTACATCTACTTCATCATCTTCATGTTCCTTTTTCTTTTTCTTCATCTTCTTCTTCTTCTTCTTCTTTGTCATCTTCATCTTCTTCTTCTTCTTCTTATACTTTTTTTCTTTTTCTTCTTTAACTTCTTTTTGTTCTTCTAGTTCTTCTTCTTTTTCTTCTTCTACTTCTTCTTCTTTCTTCTTCTTCTTCTTCTTCTTCTTCATCTTCATCTTTTCCTTCTTCTTTTCCATCTGCTACTACTACTACATATCCTTCTTCTTCTTCATCTTCTTCTTCTTCTTCTTCTTCTTCTTCTTTTACTTCTTCTACTACCTCTAATTTTTTTTACTCTTCTTCTTCTTTCAACTTCTTCTTCTTCTTCATCTTCTTCTACATCTTTTTCTTCATCTTTCTTTTTCTTCTTCTTCCTCTTCTTCTTCTTCTTTTCATCTTATTTTTCTTATTGTTCTTCTTCTTCTTCTTCTTCTTCTTCTTTTGCTTCTTCTTCTTCTACTACTAGTTCTTATTTTTCTACTTTTTCTTCTTCTTTCTTCTTCTTCTTCTTCATCTACTTCTTCATCTTAATGTTTCTTTTTCTTCTTCTTCTTCTTCTTCTTATACTTATTTTTCTTCTTGTACTACTACTTTTTGTTTTTCAACTTCTTTTTGTACGTCGACTTCTTCTTCTTATACTTTTTCTTTGCCTTCTTCTTGTTCTACTTCTTCTTCATCATCATCTTCTACTTGTTCTTCTTCTTCTTCTTCTTCTTCTTCCCACTCTTATTTTTCTACTTCCTCTTCATCTTTTCTTCTTCTTCTTCTTCTTCTTCTTCTTTTTCTTCTTCTCCTTCTTCTTCTCTTTATTCGTCTTCTTCTTCATCTTCTTCTTCTCCTTCTTCTTCTTCCTCTTCTTCTTCCTCTTCTTCTTCTTCCTCCTCCTCCACTTCTTCTTCTTCTTCTTCTTCTTTTACTTCAACTTCTACTTTTTCTCGTTCTTCTTCTTCATCTTTTTCGACTTCTTCTTCTTCTTCTTCTTCTTTTTCTACTTCTTCTTCTTCTTCTTGTTCTTCTTTTTCTTCCCCTTGTTCTTCTTCTTCTTCTACTTCTTGTTGTTCTTGTTCTTCTTCTTCTTCTTCTTCTTCTTCATCTTTTTCTATTTCTTCTTCTTCTTCTTCTTCTTCTTCTTCCTCTTCTTCTTCTTCATCTCCTGCTTGTTTTTCTTCTTGTACTTCTCCTTCTTCTTTTTCATCTTCTACTTGTTCTTCTTCTTCTTCTTCTTCCTTTTATTACTTTTTTTTTATTATTTTCTTCTTCTTCTTCCTCTTCTTCTTTTTCTTCATCTATTATTGCTTCTTTTTCAACTCTTCTTCTTCTTCTTTCTTCTC
The DNA here is from genome assembly GCA_023846275.1 of Vanilla planifolia. Taxonomy (NCBI): domain Eukaryota; kingdom Viridiplantae; phylum Streptophyta; class Magnoliopsida; order Asparagales; family Orchidaceae; genus Vanilla; species Vanilla planifolia. The sequence continues at coordinate 32,261 of JAIUJO010002781.1, forward strand.
CTTCTTCTTCTTCTTCTACTTCTTCTTCTTCATCTTCATCTCTCTTTTTCTTCTTCTTCTTCTTGTTTTTCAACATCATCATCATCATCTTCTTCTTCTTCTACTTCTTTTTTTACTTCTTCTTTCATCATCTTCTTCTTCTTCTACTTCTACTTCTTCATCTTCATGTTCCTTTTTCTTTTTCTTCATCTTCTTCTTCTTCTTCTTCTTTGTCATCTTCATCTTCTTCTTCTTCTTCTTATACTTTTTTTCTTTTTCTTCTTTAACTTCTTTTTGTTCTTCTACTTCTTCTTCTTCTTTCTTTTTCTTCTTCTTCTTCTTCTTCTTCATCTTTTCCTTCTTCTTCTTCTTTTTCTTCTGCTACTACTACTACATATCCTTCTTCTTCTTCTTCTTCCTCTTCTTCTTCTTCTTCTTCTTCTTACTCTTCTTCATTTTCTTTTTCTTCTTCTTCTTCTTTGGGTTCTTCTTCTTCTTCTTCTTTTTCTTCTTCTTCTTCTTCCACTTCTTCTTCTTCTTCTTTTTCTTCATCTTTTTCTTCTTCTTCTTTTTCGACTTCTTCTTCTTCTTCTTCTTCTTCTCATTTTTCTTCTTTTTGTTCCTCATCTTCTTCTTCATCATCATCATCTTCTTCTTCTTCTTCCTCTTCTTCTTCTTCTTCTTCTTCTTCGTCTTCTTCCTCCTCCTCCTACTACTTTTCTTCTTCTACTTCTTCTTCTTCTTCTTCTTTTCTTGCTACTTCTGCTTTTCTCATTCTTCTTCTTCTTCTTCCTTTTTTTGTACATCTTCTACTTCTTTCTCTTCGTCCTCTTCTTCTTCTTCTACTTCAACTTCTTCTTTTTCTTCTTCTTGTTGTTCTTCTTCTTCTTCGTTTTCTTCTTATTCATATTCTTCATCATCATCTTCTTCTTCTTCTATTTCTACTTCTTGTTCTTCTTCTTTATTCTTCATCTTCTTCTTCTGCTTCTTCTTTTTCTTCTTCTTCTTCTTTCTTCTTATCCTTCTTCTTCTTCTTCTTTCTTCTCCGTCTCCTCCTCCTTCTCCTTCTTCTTCTTCTTCTTCTTCGTCTACTACATTTTCTTCTTCTTCTTCTTCTTCTTCTTCTACTTCTACTTCTTCTTCTTCTACTACTACTACTACTTCTTTTTCTTCTTCTTCTTCTTTTACCTCTTCTTCTTCTTTTTTCCTTTTTCTACTTTTACTTCAAATTCTGGTTATTCTTCTTCTTTTACTTGTTCTTCTTCTTCTTCATCTTCTTCTTCTACTTCTTCTTCTTATTCTTCTTCTTCTACTTCTTCTTCTTCTTCTTCTACTACTTTTTCTACTTCTTCTTCTTCTTCATCATCTTCTACTTCTTCTTCTTCTTCTTCTTCTTCTTCTTTTTCTTATTTTTCTTCTTCTTCTTATTATTATTATTATTATTATTATTATTCTTTTTCTTCTTCTTCTTCTTCTTCTTCTTCTTCTACTACTTCTTCTACCTCTAATCTTTTTACTCTTCTTCTTCTTTCTACTTCTTCTTCTTCTTCATCTTCTTCTACATCTTTTTCTTCATCTTTCCTTTTCTTCTTCTTCGTCTTCTTCTTCTTCTTCTTTTCATCTTCTTCTTCTTATTGTTGTTGTTCTTCTTCTTCTTATTCTTCTTCTTCTTCTTTTGCTTCTTCTTCTTCTACTAATTCTTATTTTATAACTTTTTCTTCTTCTTTCTTCTTCTTCTTCTTCATCTACTTCTTCTTCATCTTAATGTTTCTTTTTCTTCTTCTTCTTCTTCTTCTTATACTTATTTTTCTTCTTCTACTACTACTTTTTCTTCTTCAACTTCTTTTTGTACTTCGACTTCTTCTTCTTATACTTTTTCTTCGCCATGTTCTTGTTCTACTTCTTTTTCTACTTCTTCTTCATCCTCATCTTCTATTTGTTCTTCTTCTTCTTCTTCTTCTTCTTCTTCCTACTCTTATTTTTCTACTTATTTTTCATCTTTTCTTCTTCTTCTTCTTCTTCTTCTTCTTCATCTTCTCCTTCTTCTTCTCTTTATTTGTCTTCTTCTTCATCTTCTTCTTCTCCTTCTTCTTCTTCTTCCTCTTCTTCTCCTTCTTCCTCCTCCACTTCTTCTTCTTCTTCTTCTTCTTTTACTTCAACTTCTACTTTTTCTCGTTCTTCTTCTTCTTTTTCTACTTCTTCTTCTTCTTCTTCTTCTTTTTCTTCATCTTCTTCTTCTTCTGCTGCTTGTTCTTCTTTTTCTTCCCCTTGTTGTTCTTCTTCTTCTCCTTCTTGTTATTGTTGTTGTTCTTCTTCTTCTTCTTCATCTTCTTCTTTATCTTCTTCTTCTTCTTCTTCTTCTACTTCCTTTTCTTCTTCTTCATCTTCTGGTTGTTTTTCTTCTTGTACTTCTCCTTCTTCTTTTTCATCTTCTACTTGTTCTTTTTCTTCTTCTTCTTCTTCTTCTTTTTATTACTTTTTTTATTATTATTTTCTTCTTTTTCTTCCTCATCTTCTTCCTCTTCTTCTTTTTCTTCATCTATTATGGCTTCTTTTTCAACTCTTCTTCTTCTTCTTTCTTCTTCTTCTTCTTCTTCTTCTTCTACTTCTTCTTCTTCATCTTCATCTTTCTTTTTCTTCTTCTTCTTCTTGTTGTTTTTCATCATCATCTTCTTCTTCTTCTTCTTCTTCTTCTTCTTCTTCTACTTCTTTTTTTCCTTCTTCTTCTTTCATCATCTTCTTCTTGTTCTACTTCTACTTC
>JAIUJO010002781.1:47500-50000 GCA_023846275.1 Vanilla planifolia
CGACGCTTAATGGGTCTTTACGGGTTATTACCGGTTTAAGCTGGGTATTTAACCTAAACTGTTCGGCTGTTAGGGTTTGGAACGGCGGCTAGAGGCGAAGTGTTCGAGGCGAACGGCGGGTACTTTCCGGCGGCCTTCCAAGGGGCTTTTGGTAACCGGAGGTTCGCGGGACAGAGGCGAGCATTTTGGTACCGGTTTCGTTCGGCGAGGAGCTGCGGTTGATCGCGTGCGAACTTCACCGTCGCCGGCAAGCAAAGGTAGGAAATTCAGATTAAATTAGTTATTTAGCAAATTAAAAATATGGATTATTTTGCAAATAGCTACTTGAGCATGCGGATATGGGTTTTTGGAATTGATTAATGCAATTTATTGATTTTAGCATTTTAGGGTTTCTTTTTTTTTTATGAAGAAGAATATATATAAAATTTCCACCGAATTGGAATTTCTGTGCATAGAAGCATGCCTTAGGTTTTGATATTATCATATTGCCATTATTCAGGTTATCTGAATGCTAGAATGATTTTAATTTCATGAATTGGCATAGTTGGATCGGACAACACTTCGGCGAAAATTTTTGCATGGACATTTAGCTTCGCGACTTGATTATATGGAATTTTTAGGCTAGTACGAGCTTTAGGCTAGCATTCCCTTGCGTTCGGTCGCCGGAAATCGACGGGGAAAACGGAGACTTCCGGAAAGTCGACGGTTAGAATTTCACGGGCGACAAGCGAAGGAAGAGGATGAATTAGGGCTAATTAGGGATTAGTCTGATTATTAAGTGAATAATTATTTTAATTATTAATATTTATATGTTAAGCGTCGGCCAGAATTCGGATCATTAACTTCGGCCGGCGGGGTTCTCGGCTCAGCGCGTAAGGGTTCCGAACCGGCGACGAGAACCGGTTCAGGGGAAGTGCGGCGCGGATGAGAGAGAAGCGGAAGAAAAAAAAAAAAATTTAATTCGGAAATTAATCCGAATTTTCGGAAAAAAGGATATGCGGATTTTAAATTCGGAAATTTATTCCGAATTTCGGAAAATGGATAAAGTGCAGAAATTTATTTTGGAAATTAAAATTTCCTGAAGTGAGGAAGAGGTGATTTTTGGAAATCACGTAGCCAAGTTGAAATTGACTGTTGAAAATTACCCATAAATTCAGTGCAGCTGGATTAGTTGGAAGGAAGTGTGACACTTGGGTGCTACCAGAATAGTCAGAATTTTGGTACAGTTTGTGTTGCTTGGATGGCAATGACATGGATTGAGTCAGTTTACTCAGTGTTGGCATATTTCATGGATTGGCATATTGGACCGGACTACTATAGGCCCTATATGATGTTTTAGGGTAGTTGTGGTAGGTAACTATGCGGTACAGACTTAGCTTTCACAGTATACATGTGGACTGGTATGTGCCTTGTTGTATCTGGACACATGTTGCCGAATCTTGGAGTTAGAGCTTGGCAATGACTGTAGGGGCGTGAGCTTCTATGGAAATTGTTGGGAGAGGACTTCTTGGGACGGTGGCTGAGTCGATCTCTTCTGGTCCATGAGTGTAGGCCTGCGTGCCTGAGAGTGGCAGTGGCAGGGGTGACTCGCCGTGGCTAGTCAAGTGTGTAGGCCTACGTGCCTGAGGGTGGCAGGGGTGTCTCACGTTGGCTAGAGATCTATGTGACTGGTTCTGTCTATAGTCTCCAGAAGATTGATTGACGAGAGACGCTGCGGTGTCGGGTGCTAGGCGTTGTGATGCGTGCACAGAGATGGGCGTGTCCCACTGGCATGCTTTGCCTAGGCGCCATGCGTGCGCAGAGATGGGCGTGTCCCGCTGGCATGCTGCCTGGGAGCACAGAGGAGAGCTACTCTGGTGTGACTGGGGGTGACTGTGGTTGGTCAGAGTCTGGGACTGAGAGTGCCTTTCCACCCTACATTGTTATGCTGTATTTCTATACTCTTACTATTATCCTTCTCTTGCATGAGAGTTTTTTTTACTAGCTGTCTTTCCTACTGGGCGTAGCTCATTCCTTTATTATCTATATTTTTCCAGTGGCTCGGCAGACTTGACGCCACCCAGCTTTAGGTGGGATCGTGATCAGTAGGCTAGTGGAGGAGATCTGATCTGTGATTTTCTGAGACATTCTGGTTAGTTGATTGTTGCTGTTGGATGTATTCAGTGAGACTGTTATTCTTATGTCTTGTATTATGTGAGGGTGATTCTGACTCATGTACTCGGATGGATGATGTGGTATTTGATGGACTGTGACTTTTCATATGAGTTACATTTTTATACACTATCTTATTTTCTATCTTGACGGTATGGTGTGTGGAGCGCCCTTTCATATCGGTGGATGTTATATATATATTTTTTTTGTTGATGGTGAGGTCATTACATGACTATGGAACTTAACCTTGGGGGTTCAGACTTCTATTAGATCGGTTCTCCTACCGGTATGGGTTAGGAGTGTTGGGTCTAGTAGGAGTAACATTGCGCGAGTTCAACAGTTAATTAAG
>JAIUJO010002781.1:52500-57365 GCA_023846275.1 Vanilla planifolia
TCTTCTTCTTTTCATTTTCTTCTTCTTCTTCTTCTTCTTCTTCTTCCTCTTCTTCAACTTCTTCTTCTTCTTCTTCTTCTTCTTCTTCTTCTTTTACTACGACTTCTTCTTCCTCTTCCTCTTCTTCTTCTTCTTCTTCTACTTCTTCTTCTCCTTCTTCTTCTTCTTCTTCTTCTACTTCTTCTTCTCCTACTTCTTCTTCTTCTTCTTCTACATCTTCTTCCTCTTCTTCCTCATCTTCTTCTTCTTCCACTTTTCTTTTTCTTCTTCTTCTTATTCTTTTTCTTCTTCTTCTTCTTCTTCTTCTTCTTCTTCTTCGTCTACTTCTTCTTCGTCTTCTTCTTCTTCTCCTTCATCTTCTTCTGGTTCATGACGTTCTTCTTCTTCATTTTTGCCTTCTTCTTCTTCTTTCTTGTTCATCTTCTTCTTCTTCTTCTTCTACTTCTTCTTCTTGTTCTTCTTTCTCTTCTTCATTATCATCATCACCTTTTTCATATTCTTCTGCTCCAACACTTTCTTCTTCTTCTTCTACTTCTTCTTCTTCTTTTTATTATTATTATTCTTCTTCTTCTACTACTCTTTCTTCATCTTCATCTTATAGTTATTCTTAAAATTCTTCTACTTCTTCATCTTTTTTTTTCTCCTTCTTCTTCTTCTTCTTCTTCTTTTTAATCTTCTAGTTCTTATTATATTATTCTTCTTCTACTTCTTCTTCTTCTTCTTCTTCTTCATCTTCTTCATCTCTTCTTCTTCTTTTTTTTAATTTTTCTTCTCCTTCTTTTTCTTCTTCTTCTACATTTTGTTCTTCTTCTTTTTCATCTTCTTCTTATTTTTATTCTTCTTCTTCTTCTTCTTCTTCTTCTTCCTCCACCTCTTTATCTTGTTCTTCTTTTTCTTCATCTTCTTCATCTACTTCTGCTTGTTCTTCTACGTCTTCTTCTTTCTTCTTCATTTTCTTCTTTTACTTCTTCTTCTTCTTCTTTCTTCTTCTACTTCTTCTTCTTCTTCTTCATCATCTTCTTCTTATTCTCCTTCTTCTACTACTTCTATTACTACTTCTTCTTCTTCTTTATCTTCTTCTTCATAATCTTCCTCTTCTTCTTTTTATTCTTCTTCCACTTCTTCTTCTTCTTCTTCCATCTTCTTCTTCTTCTTCTTCTTGTTCTACTACTTCTTCTTCATCTTCTTCTTTTTCTTCTTCTTCTTCCTCATCTTCCTCTTCTTCTTCTTCTTCTTCTACTACTTCATCTTCTTCTTTTTCTTCTTCTTATTGTTATTATTGTTATTATTATTCTACTTCTTCTTCTTCTTTCACCTCCCCCTCTTTCTTCTTCTTCTTCTTCTTCTTCTTCTTCTTCTTTCTTCTTCTACTACTTCTACTTCTTTTCCCTCTACTTCTTTTTCTTCATTCGTTTTTTCTTCTACTTGTTTTCTTCTTTTTCTTTTTCTTCTTCTTCTTCTTCTTCTTCTACTACTACTACTACTACTTCTTCTTGTCCTTCTTCCTCTTCTTCTTCTTCTTCATCATCTTCTTCTCATCATCATCTTCTTCTTCTTCTTGTTCTTCTTCTTCTTCTTCTTCTTTATCTTCTTCTTCATGCTCTTCTTCTACTTATTCTTCATCTGCTCTTACTTCTTCTTCTTCTTCATCCTCTTCTTCTTCTTCCTCTTCTTATTCTTCTTCTTCTTGTTGTTTTTTGACTTCTTCATCTTCTTATTCTTCTTCTTCTTCATGTTCTTCTTCTTCTTTTTCTTCTTCGTCTACTTCTTCCACTTCTTCTTCTTCTTCTTCTTCTTCTTCTTCTTCTATCTTCTTCTTCTTCCTCGTCTTCTTTATCTTCTACTTCTTCTTCTTGTTCTCCTTCTCCTTCTTCTTCTTCTACTACTATAACTTCTTCTTCTTTATTTTTTTCTTCTTCTACTTCTACCTCTTCTACTTCTTCTTCTTCTTTTTCTTCTTCTTCTTCTTCTTTTTCTTCTTCTTCCTCTTCGTCTTCTTCTTCTTCTTCTTCTTCTTCTTCTTTTTCTTCTTTGTCTTCCTCTTCTTCTTCATCTTCTTCTTTTTCGCCTTTTTCTTCTTCTTCTTCTTTTCCTTCTTCTTCTACTTCTTCTTCTTCTTCTTCTTCTTCATGGTCTTCTTCTTCTTCTTCATTGTCTTCTTCTTCTTCTTCTTCTTTTCTACTTCTTCTTCTTCTTCTTCTTCTTTCTTATTCTTTTACTTCTTCCTCTTCTTCTTGTTCTTCTTCTTCTTCTTCTCGTCTTCTTCTTCTTCTTCTTCTTCTTCTTGTTCTTTTTCGTCTTCTTCATCATCATGAACATCGTCGTCATCATCAACATCTTCTGCTTCTGCTTCTTCTTCTCATTCTTCTTCTTCTACTTCTTTGTCTTCTTCTTCTTTTCTACTACTTTTTGTTCTTCTTCTTCATCTTAGTTTTCTAGTTCTTCTTCTTCTTCTCCTTCTTCTTCTTCTTCTTCTTTTTCAACTTCTTTTTCTTATACTTATTTTTCTTCTTGTTCTTGTTCTTCTTGTTGTTCTTTTTCTTCTTCTTCTTCTTCTTCTTCTTTTACTACTACTACTTCTTCTTTTTCTTCTTTTTCTTGTTCTTGTTCTTCTTGTTCTTCTTCTTTTTCTTCTTCTTAATCTTCTTCTTCTACTTCATCTTCTTCTTCTTATTATTATATTTCTTCTTCTTCTACCACTACTTCTTCTTCTTTTTCTTCTTCTTCTTCTTCTTCTTCTTCGTCTTCTTGATCTTCTTCATTTTATTTTTCTTCTCCTTCTACATCTTTTGCTTCTTCTTCTTCTTCTACTAATACTTCTTTTTCATTCTCATCTTCTTATTCTTATTCTATTACTTCTTCTTCTTCTTCTTTTTCTACTACTACTACTACTGCTACTACTTCATCTTCTACTTCTTCTTTTGCTTCTTCTTCTTTCTTCTTCTTTTTCCATTTCTTCTACTTCTTCTTCTTCTTCTTCCTTTTTCTTCTTCTTTTTCTTCTTGGCTTCCTCCTCCTTCAACTTCTTTTTCTTCTTCTTGTTTCTCTACTTCTTCTTCTTCTTCTACTTGCACTACTACTTCCTCTTCTTTTTCTTCTTCTTCTTCTTAATCTTCTTCTTCTTATTATTATTGTTCTTCTTCTTCTACAACTACTACTACATCTTCTTCTTTTTCTTCGTCTTCTTCTTCTTCATTTTATTTTTCTTCTCCTTCTTTTTCTTCTTCTTCTTCTTCTTCTTCTTTTTCTTAATCTTCTTCTTCTTCTTCATCTTCTTCTTTTACTTCTTCTTCTTCTACTTCTTCTTTCTTCATCATCTTCTTCTTCTTCCCCTTTCCACTTCTTCATCATATTCTTCTTATTCTTCTTCTTCTAATTCTTCTTCTTCTTCTTTGTCTTCTTTTTCTTCTTCTTCTTCATCTTCCTCTTCTTCTTCTTCTCCTTCTTCTTATTCTTCTACGTCTACCTTTTCTTCTTCTTCTTTTTCTTCTTTTCTTCTTCATCTTCTTCATCTTCTTCTTCTTCTTTTACTTTCTTCCTTTTCTTCTTTTTCTACTTCTTCTTCTTCTTCTACTTCTTCTTCTTCTTCTTCTCCTTCCTCTTCTTCATCTTCTTCGACTACCACTTTTTGTTCTTCTACTTCTACTTGTTTTTCTTCAACTTCTTCTTCTTTCTTCTTCTTCTTCTTCTTCTAGTACTTCATCTTTTTCTTCCTTGTTCTTCTTCGTCTTCGTCTTCCTCTTCTTCTTCTCCTCCTTCTCCTCCTTCTTCTTCTACTTCTTCTTCTTCTTCTTCTTCATCTTCTTCTTCTTCTAATTCTTCTTCTTCTTCATTTTCTTCTTCTTCTTCATCATCTTCTTCTTTTTCTTCATCTTCTTCTACTAGTACAACTTCTTGTTCTTTTTCTTTTTCTCTTTCTTCTTCTTCATCTTCTTCTTCAACTTCTTTTTCTTCTTGTTCTTCTTTTTTTTCTTCTACTTCTTCCTCTTTTTCTTCTTGTTCTTATTCTTCTTCTTCTCCTTCTTCTTCATCATCTACTACTAATACTTCTTCTTTTCTTCTTCTTCTTCTTCTTCTTCATCTTCTTCTTCTTTTCCTTCTTTTTCTTCACCTTCTTCTTCTTTTTCTTCTTCTTCATCTTCTTCTTCATCTTGTTCTTCTTCTTTCTTCTTCTTCTTCTTCCACTACATCTTCTTCTTCTTCTTCTTCTTCATCTTCTTCTTCTTTTTCTTTTATTACTACTTCTTATTCTGCTCCTTCTTCTTCTTCTTCTTCTTCTTCTTCTTTTTCTTCTTCTTTTTTTTCTTTTTCCATCTCTTCTTCTTATTCTTCTTTTTCCACTTCTTCCTCTTCAACTTTTTTTTCTACTTCTTATTCTACTGCTTCTTCTTCTTTCTTCTTCATTTTCTTCTTCTACTTCTTCCTTTTCTTCTTCTTCTTTCTTCTTCTTATTATTATTATTATTACTCTTCTTCTTCTTCTATTTCTTCTAATTCTTCTTCTTCTTCTTCTTTCTGGTTTTCCTTCTGCTTCTAGTGGTTCTTCTTCTTCTTTTTTTCTTCTTTTTCTTCTTCTTCTCTTCTTCTCTTCTTTTCTCATCTTTTTCTTCTTCTTCTTCCTTTTCTTCTTTCTCTTCTTCTTCTCTTCTCTTTTTCTTGTCCTCCTTTTTCTCCTTCTTCTTCTCATTCTTATTCTTCTTCTTCTTCATCATCATCATCTACTTCTTCTTTTACATCTTCTTCTTCTACTACTTCTACTACTTCTTCTTCTATCTTCTTCAACTTCTTCTACTTCTTCTTCTTCTTGTTCTTCTTCTTTCTTCTTCTTCTCCTCCTTTTTCATCTTCTTCTTCTTCTTCATTATTC
>JAIUJO010002412.1:0-2500 GCA_023846275.1 Vanilla planifolia
CAGATCATGATGATTTTCTGAGTGTGTGATGAAGTCGATTCTTGCTTGACTTGTTGGCTCACCCGAGGCGAGGACCTGAGTTTGCTTTCTTTCTTGCTTTGTATCGAGGGTATGTGTATGCGGTTGTAGGACATGTTCTTTGAGGTTTCCCCCTTGAACTTGAAGGGAATCAGGCCCGATTGGAAGCTTCAATCCTACCTTTTCTTTTCTTTCTGCGCAAATCTGGTAAAAAAGCTCCCTGAGGTTTTGGTTTTCTTCGCTTACATGGGAGCAAGTCTGTTGTGCGTGGCTCTTTCAAAGAAGAGCTTTTAGAGAAGAGATAGATCTGACGTCAGCCAAAGGCTATGGCTATTTCAGAGGAATGCTTCAACAACTCCCCCCGAGGGGGACTGGAGGCGGTTCACGTACATAATTCCATTCCATTTTTTCTCTTTCTGGAGAAGAGACAGATCTGAGTGAACTACAAGCCCGAACAAATCCTTTTTCATTGGAAAAATCGTATTCAGAATGCCCGAAATCCGTAGTGGATAAGGACCAAGGATGATTGTGAGGCCGAAAGTCGCGGAAGGAGTAACGAATAGGAGCTGTGCCCTCGATTGGGCTGTTGTGTGAAATGCTGGACACGTAATGACCACAACAATGATTCTACATAGTTTTTGTAGGTGTGAAGGCAAGTTATAGCAAGCGTGCCGGTATTGTGAAGCCGGCGCAAGGTGAGACGGGGGGTCAAGGGTGGTACTCAATGGAGTCCCGATTCAAAAGTCATTGCTACTCTCAGCGGCAGCAGACTAGTCTTGATGGCCAGAATTGTCCGCAAGGTGAAAAGGTAGCTATGGGAATTGCTCCTATGAACAATCCCGTTCCCGTGCCAATCTCAGATCTACACCGGGTTTTTGTTTGCAAGAATACGCTCTTTGGCTGTTTGTGTTTGGGTGGGAAACTCTTTGGCTTGGGCTCTTTGAAGGACGTTCATGTTCATCATCAGGTGCATCGAAAGCCCTGATTCAAGGAATTGAATCAATAGTCTCAGGGGCATGCCCAGAATCCACTGCTGATGGTGAAGTCAGTGAAGAAGATTCAGGCTACTGACGGCGAAGGTCAACCTATTCTAGAATAGAATCTCAGACAGAAGTCAGCATCGAATGGGATTTCTGGACAGAATGCGCTCTTCGCAATGGAATCCGTAACCTTTGCCGGCTATTGAATCAGCTGGTATAGAAGAAGCTGCACATTCATCCGGTGTGCTAGAAGAAATGGCATCGGAATGCTGTAATCCAAGTGTGAAAGAAGGAGCTGCAGATGAATCTGACTCTATCAAATCAATTCCGATGAATCGACATCTGAGATTCAATTCATTTGGGAAAAGAATCCCTTCTCTATTTAGGAACTTCACTCCTGGAGGAAGGTCAGCAAAGCAGTAGGACAGGACTAGGAGTCCTCAAAGAGGAAAGGAGCTTTGCATGTATGTGTTCGAAAGGTAAAAAACACCCTCTGTGGCTTGATTGACCAAGCAAGTAGCAAGTCAAGTATAATGGAACGGGACCCTAGCCCGTCCTGTGGTCCTGACGCAAGGTTCCATCCTTCAAAAGAGAGCTCAGGAGCCTGAATCTCTGACGGAAAAACTGTTGGAAGGAGAGATCTCATACAAACGAATTGCTCGATCAATGCGCATGAAAGGCGATTCTCATGAATGCCCCAACTATAGCATAGCATCCTTGAATTGAGCTTAGCCCTCTTCCTATCCTAAACCCCAACGAATCAAAAGGAAGGATTGATGGAAAATCTGGCAATGCAATTCAGTGAAGTAACTAGTTAGTTTAGTTTATGTTTCTCAAGTGGAAACTAGGAAGTAGAGGACTTCATGTTTCCCTTTTCTTTGAGGGCAAAAAAATGCCATTTGTCGCCCCACGTTAGAGTGAGAACTCTATGGAACCGGCTTCTTGATGGTGAAACCTTTTCTTGAAGACCGATTTGATCGTCAGGTTCATCCTCCACTTCTTGACGGGTTCGAGAGTTTGGTTCGACTGAGACTGATGTCTCATCGTTTTCTCCCCAGAGAGGGGCCCGGGGGATGGGAATGCGAATTTGGATGCCTCGTATGATATGATAAGGAGTCCAAAGATGAAGATCTAGAAAGCCCTAGAGCTCAAGCTTGTTGAGAAATTGGAAGAGGAGGGGGTTTGGCTCTGCTGACAAGCGGAGGGGGGGGAACCAATCTGGGGTCTTTCAAGATTGATTGTTCTTTCCTGTGAGCCTCTTCGTAGCAGGCCTCGACACACCTCTGCAACGCAACATATGGCTTCTCCGCCATGGCGGGTATATGATAGCTTCAGGCGGGGTAGGAAATGCTTCATCAAAGAATCCCCAGAGGGGCCTTCGGGTATCTCTGACCTTCTGACCTTTCATACATTAAGAAGTCTTCTTCTTATCTTTCATAGCATTGCTAATCTCGAAATCTTCAAGTGACTCGATTAGGGTAAGGGTAGGCAGTGTGCATTCT
>JAIUJO010002412.1:5000-32500 GCA_023846275.1 Vanilla planifolia
GCTGTGCGGGGTCAGCCTAACACAAAGTCAGTAGATACTGACATCTTCCCGCGGCTTCAGGGGAATTGGCAGAGGTGTGTATAAGCCGGTGTTGTGCTTTCCTTTCCTCCCTTTGCCGTTTGAAAAACCCGGCATCTCGCTACGGCTTTGGCTACATCTCTCTTGATATCAGGCCAGTCGAAACGGTCTTCCACCATGGTAATTGGTCTGAAGAAAGCAGCAATCCATAGGATTTCCCGAATCCTCCCTTCGAAGAACGTGAAATCAAAGTCGCCCCAGATAGGGGGGGATCTTGGTTCCAATCCAAATCCAATTCGTCGTGAGCACATTACTTAGCAGTGAACTGTCCTGCTAGCCTGACCCTGCAGTGAAGTTTCTTCCTTCCCTGACTTGCTTGAAAAAAAAGCATTTCTGTTCCTTCGCTCGTAGGGGAAAGAAAAGACTTCACACTTGAATCCGGTCTGTCTATCTGACATTGGTTCTTCCATCTCGTTCATACCCGGCGAAGAATTCAATTCACAACCTAGGATAGCTAACGCTACCTTGCCTGAAGACATGGGATTGCCGTAGAAGTCACATGCCGAGCAAGTTCTTGCCTCCTCTTCTCTCGGGTAAGCTACATCCATACATATTCTGAGTCTAATCCTCTGATTGACTGTACTAGGTACGGAATCTGAGTCCCAAGAGTTCCGCAGAAGCGGGCTTAGAAAGGGCGGTCGTCCTAATAAAAACTGAGTTTATAAAGGACCGCGAAAGGGAATTCATGGAGTCAGGGATCACATTCGATGAGAACAACCAGAAGCCCATAGGCATAGGTGGAAGGTGCCGGTGGAATGAAAGGAAAGGAAGAGGTCAAATGATCCCCAGAGGGGGCCCCTCTGGAAAGATGAAAGAGGCAAAAGCCCCTTGAGGGGTCTCAGATGAGCTTTCCTAATGCCTTCATGGTATGGTGGGAAAATGCTTTTGAAGAGATCCACGACACGAAGCGGAAGAGAGCGAAATGGCAAAGCGGCTTCGGAGCGCAAGGAGAGGAGATTCAATCCACTCGACCAACGGGAGAGGAGATGAAATCCACTCGACTGAAAGGAGAGGGATGGGGAAGCCCCAACCAAGCTACGACGCTAATCGAACAGACCTGACAGACTCTACTTCGCTGACTAGACTGAATAGCCGCCAGAGTTGGACTTGAATTGACCTTCTCGCAAAGGAAAGAAGCGCTATTTCCCTATATGGAGATGCGGAACGGGGAGGTGTACGTCGGCGCCGACGATCTTCAAACAGATCATCTGGTGAAGCAAAAGGAGCTAGTCCCCTATTTCATTAGGGTCAAAGAATTCATATCAGGATTCAGAGTTTGACGGATAGAACACAACCCTTGAAGCCATAACCATAAAGCTGATGCACTGGCCAGCCTTGCAGCAGCTATGGCCTTCAGCCCATTTGAGACCATGTACATTTGCGTTGAAGGATCAAGGCTGTCTTTACCAAAAGGTAATCCTGTTTACACACAACACAACAATAAGGACAAAGAGATGAAGATCTTCGTGGTCAGCTAACCTCGAGTGGCACTGAAGCCTTAGAAGTGACTGCAGAAGAGGATTGGCGACAACAATTGCTTGAATACCTGAACTAGGGTAGGGGATTCTATCAATGAATGCGCCCACTCGAATCCATATTAGACGTCGGGCTGTCAAAGACACTTGTGAGAACAGAGTCCCCTATAGGAGAGCCTTCGATGGATTACTCCTAAGATGCTTGTCAAAGCCGGAATCTCAATCAGCTTTGGAGGAAGCTCATGCTGGAGTCTGTGGCGCGCACCAGTCAGGGACAAAGTTCTACCATCATTGAGGCGACTGGGGTATTACTGGCCCACCATGTCGGAAGACTCCATCAATTTCTCCAAGAGATGCCACGTTTGTCAGATACATGCAGACTTCATTCGACAGCCATCAGAACCTTGACATCCGACGGTAATGTCTTGTTTCAGGTTTGGGGCACAGATGTGATTGGCCCCATCCAGCCTCCCTCATCTAAGAGGCATATGTATATTCTGGCTGCCACAGATTCTTTTTCAAGTGGGCAGAGGCCCCACCATTGAAACGAGTAAAGGGAAATGATGTGGATCCGAAATCATCTAATCTACCGGTTCGAAGTCCCTGCTCACCTGATCTCCGACAATGGAATGGAACACCATTCAAAAACCAACAAATAGATCGACTTTGTAGAAAGTTTCAGATCCAACATTGTTTCTCTACACCTTACAAAGCTGCGGCTAATTGGCATGAAGAGGCTGTCAGTCAATAAGACACTGTGTCAGCTTCTCATGAAGATCGTTTCTAAGAACAAGTGCGATTGGAATGAGAAGCTTCTCGAAGGACCATGGGCGTACCGTACTACTACACGTACACCTACCGGCTCCACTCCTTATGCCTTTACATTGGTTGAGAAGCAGTCCTCCCACTGGAAGTCCAAATCCCCACCCTGAGAGTGGCAATTCAGGAAGGCTTTACAGAGGACCAGAGAGTGCAACTTAGACTCCAAGAGCTGGATGCTCTGGAGGAGAAACGACTGAGTTCTTGACAAAGGCTTGAAATCTACCAGGCAAGTGTGTCAAGAGCCTTCGATCAAAGGATTCAGAGACGGTCTTTCAAGCCGGGAGACCTAGTGCTAGCCGTAATCAGGCCTATGAATGTAACCCGACGGATGCAACACGTTCGAACATCAGTGGGAAGGACCTTTTCTGATTCAGGAGGTGTCTTCTACTCAAGCAAAAGAAGTGTCCCCCGAACGCTACTATGTTCTCGCACCAATTCATGCTCAATATTGGAAGAGGTATTACCCGGTTCGGGGACAATCCCATCCCGCTACTCTCATTTCATTATATGGGAAGGAAGTCGGCTTCATTACTGCCTTGACACAGGGGGCAAACCCCGGCCTCAGAGCAAAGAGTGGATCCCATGACCTATTCAAGGTTGGGGGAGTAAACTCTCATCAGCATTTCCAGACTGGGGGCAGGCAACACACCAATCTCATCATGGCAAGAAACTGGTTTCATCACCACCTTCAGGTTCATAGCCCACCAATCGTTTTTGAGAGGCTATTGCAGGCTACTTCAAGAGCTTGAAGTCACGGGGGCCCCCTCTGGGAACTATATTGATTGCAACAACTACTACAAGGGTTCGCAGGTACTCTTCATAGAAATCGAACGGGTAGAAACATGTAAAGTGTTGTATCAATTCACGGATGAAAATCGAAAATATGCAAATATGTTAGTAATGATCAAAGCCTACACAATTCCTACTGAAACAAAATAGAGGCTACCAACATTATGGACCTCAGAAAGGATAGGATGATGACACAGCTTGGCGAAGATATCCCGACTCCTAATGTCATCACCGCCACAACTACGGCTCTGCAATTATGCAAGGACAATGTGTAGATCTGATGCGGAGGCAGCAGTCCTAGCAAGGTCTTCTCTAGAAGCTGTCCTCTTGGCCTCTAATGATTCAACCCAAAGGCGTGCCTCTGCAAGCTCATGCTCTGCCAACATAAGCTCTCGCTCAATGATGTTCACCGTCTCTGCACAATACGAGACTCTGAACAACGTGCTGTCTGGAGCTCCTCCTTAGCATGTGTCACGGACCTACAGTGGGCCTGCCATACCAACGCCGCATCAACCTCTTCATGTAGTTAGTCAGGTCGCCAAGCTCATCAGATAGGTCACCCAGTAACGCTGACACGTGGGTGATGATCCTCCTAGCCTTGGTCACGAAAGCAAGAGCATGGAGGGGGACAGCTAGTCCCTATTGCTTATCATATCAAGCCTGTCTACTATAGACCGCAGGACCTGGGAGACATATAGACGAGCGCTGGGTAGAAACTCAGAGATGGGAGTCTCCACTACGATTCTTGCTCAATGTTAGTAAACTCAATAAGATCAGAAAACAAAGTACTGACTGAATAGGTCAATCTAGAACTGCAGCTTTCAGGGGAGGAAGCGATCTAACAATAAGGACGGCTACCTGCCTAGAAGTGGTTTGGTGCCCGGAAGTCCAAACCCCCTTCCCTTCCACCCCTGTCAAGGCCAGTGAAGTTCAGTGGTTCTAGATTCCTGCCTCTCCGGACGGAATGGATTTTCCTGTCCCTAACGGTCCAGATATTGAATGACCTGGACCACACAGATATGGAAAAACCAGTCTTTGACTCCTGCCAGCCAGGAAAGTGTTTTCTCTGCTGCCACCTGCCGCCTTTGAGAGCAAAGAATGGGATGAGGGCCAGAAAAACATAGTGTTTCAGTCTTCGACCTTCTGGAACATCAATCAGACTGAAAAAGTTGCCTTTGAGAGATGCATCCCCTACCAAATCTTTTGTTTGAGGTAATCGTATCAATCTCCTCCTCCCGTCTTGCCATCATAGTTGTTCGCTCTTGAAGCAAGGCATCGGTCTCTGGCTTTCCCGGATGTTCAAGATGTTTTTTGAAAATATCTGTAGCGAGAGGTCTCCCCCTTCGAGAGACAATTCACCCTACTTTGGGGAGACATCCCCATACCCATGGGAAGAATGGAACATCTCCCGGCGAGGAGGGAACAAGAGAGAACTGCTTGCCTGGCTTGGAAGCCTTCTGATTCTGAGAATCCAAAAAAGTCACCAATCCCCCCCATGGGGTGACTTTTGAGTGTGGCTCGGCATTTTCCTCATTCGATAGAGAATTAGTAGTTGAACCAGAGCTAATGATTGGGGATCTTCCACCTATATAGTCAACCGCTTCCCCAGACCAAGAGCTAGCCACAAGAGCTTGACCAGATTGTCTACTTAGACCTAGAGGTATACTTCAACTTAAAGATCGCCACGAGCCTGCCCCTACGAAAAAAGATGGAAAGTTCAGACTATGATGACTGGCATCCTCACTGACGCAACGAAAATGGGGTGAGTAGCCAGTGCCCTTGAGTTATTCTCTTCGGTATCGCCTTCTCTCATCGTGAAAGGCGCCGCAAGGCACTCGACTATAAGGAGTGGATGTGAGGCACGCAGGGAAGACTCTGACTATGCGCTGTCACTAGCCCTGACTCTCAGTCACTGATGAAACAAGAACGAATACCAAGACAGCCGTTCCCTTGCCGGTATACTGCCTGATGGCTTTACATCGCTAAAGAAGAAGTCTAAAGAAGAAGTAATTGACAGCAAGACAATCTGAAGTAGATATGATCTAGATATCAAAAAAGGGGGGCCCGGGGCCGGGAAACAACCTCGAGTGAGGGGAAAGACAGACTCAAGTCAAGAAGAGGGGGAGGGGAAATCTTGATTCCTGAATTCTGAGTTCAGAAGTTCCCCAGAGGAGGCCCCCCGTCGAAAGTTGAGAAACTACCAAACAGACTAGGTAAGCTCATGCATATGAAAAAAAACAGATTATGGGCTACTCGGAATACAGTTCAAGTACAACCAGTAGTGATTCAAATCATCGAATTGGAAAGTGGAGGACACACATGTTCCGTTTTGACATATAATGGAGTCGAAACCACCATTCATATTCGATTTTCGATTCTTTTCGATTCTCTGATTTGATATATATATGATATGCAAAAATCAATTGCAATAAAGAAATATACCTCTCAGCCTAAACTAGAAATGGAAATGGAACTCTCAACTTAGGCTTCCTGAATGTGAACCGATCTTTTTGGAATTCAAAGTTGGATAACTGGAAAGGGGGGCCCGGGCCCCGGGTGATAGAGCTCAGTGAATATGAAATCAATTATATCTCCAGGACTTCAATAAAGTCGCCCATATTGGCCAATGGCATTACACATGTGAAGAAGCGGAAACTGGGGACCGGACCACGTCCCCCGCACTTGGACGATGCATGTTGATGGAGCATCAGGAGAGCACAGCACAGTAGTGGAGTTGAAATAGTTCTGACTAGTCCAGAGAAGATTACACTCAAGCAAGCACTCCAAATATACTGATATTACTACCATATACCACAACAAGCTGAATATGAAGCTCTCCTTGCTGGTCTCAGATTTGCCTGAGGTTTCGAGGTGAAGAGAGTAATTGTCCACGGTGACTCACAGTTAGTCGTCAATCAGATCAAAGACATCTTCGAGACAAAGCAAAGGACTCTATCCTGAAGAGATACAAGCAATTGGCTCTTGATTTGATGAAGAAATTGTTGAAATTCGTCAGAGAGAAGAGAATAATGTGGCAGATTCTCTTGCTAAGTTCGGAGATCCACTCGGGGACATACCTCCACTCGATATACATATATCAAAGTCTTGAAGCTGAAGTGATTTATATCATGGGAATCGAGAGGAGTTCATGCTGGATGGGGATCCCAGTGGAGTACTCCCCTCATCTCGAGATGAAGCTCGGCGCATCAAAAGACAATCGGCCAGATACACTCTCATTGATGATAAGTTATACCGCAAGTCTTTCTTACAACCATTGCTTCGGTGCGTCCATCCCACGGGGGGCCCCCTTCACGACATCCAGAAGCTGACTGGTTTGATTGCTGGCCTCAGTCGGTTTCTCGATCTGGAGATCAGTCCTGACCTTTCTTCAAAGTTCTCAGAACCAAATCTCAGATGCAGTGGACTGATGAATGCGAGCAAGCATTTATGATATGAAGTGAAACAAAATGATTATATATATTCGATTATGATATATATATATATATCACCCTCCAAGCAGCCCAGAACCAGGAGAGTCTCTTTTCATCTATTTAGCGGCTACCAATGGAGCAGTCAGCTCAGTTCTAGTTCGAGAGGAAGGAAACATGCAGAAACCTTTCGATTCTATTCGAATTATCTTATCAAAGTCATACACTCCGAGATGCCGAGCTTCGACATCCTCCTCTCGAGAAGTTAGCCCTTTCCCTTTTGATATCGGCACGACGCCTCCTACCATACTTTCAAGCACATGTCATCAATGTTTTGACTAATCAACCTCTTCGTCGGATCCTCCATGAAACGGAAGTATCGGGGAGACTGAAGTTCCCCAGAGGGGGGGAAAAATAGGGTCTTCCTAGGTCTTTCCCCAGAGGGGCCCCCCGGCCCCCGATCTTCTATAGTTCCCCAGAGGGGGCCCCCCGGTTTGGAAATCAACAACTCGGAAAGCTTGACCTGTGACGTCGCATAATTCATAATTCTGTGTTCTGTTCTTTATGAATATTCATAAAGAACAAATCTCAAACAGAATCGAATTCCATATTCCATATAGAAGCGCCAGACAAGAGCAGGAAGCTTCTGATGAGGTACCAATTTCTTAGCAGCTTAAGGAGCCCCAAAAAGAAAGAACAAAAAAAGAAAGCGCTTTTGTTCGCTCCGAAAATACGAGACGAACAGGCGCTGGGTGTCAGCAAGTGGAGCCCCAGCGGGTCGTTCGGATGGGTGACCAGAACGCTCTAGGTGCCTCGGAAAACTAGATAGGCCCTCACTTCGAAGACCATTCGGAGAGATATACCGCTTTCGCCTTCAACCAATGATCGGATTCTTTTGAAAGCCGATTACCGATCACCAATGACACGAAGTCATTTATCCAACCCGTCAATTCAATAAGAAGAAGATGCTGGGATCCAACGATCCCATTGGCTCAGCGAAAGCAACGAGTCTTCAGTGATAGTCAGTCACTCGGAAGAGCATGGCTCGACCGACCAGTGCACTGAAGTGACGGGCATGCTGTATTCTGTTCGGCGGCTTGAGGCGAACTTCACGTAGTTCTGAGTTATGAATGGCGATCCCGGCAATGGGATACATACTTTCTTTCGATAGGCGAGACTAGTTTGAAAGTCCAGTCCGTTTTTCACAACAAGCCAACTGGAGCTCAAATCGAATCAGACAGCTAGGGAAGAGGCAGTGTTCCCCGAAAGCAGTTCCAGTTTTTTCTTTGATAGAAGCAGGCTCCCACTCCGCGGTATGAGACTTTCTTTCTTTGAAATTGGAAAGAAGGAAAGGAGTTCATACATAGTGCAAAGGAGTCTCATATTCAGGGCAGGCAAGTTTCCGTCTCAGAGTTTCCTAATCTCTTATATCAATCTGATATTCAAAAGATATTCAATAAAACAAAAGTGCAAAAAGAAAGGAAGGGAAAGATCGCAAATTGTCACGCAGGAATATGTGAAGCAAGTGACTTTCAATTACACAAAGTGAGATCAATCCAGTGAAGAGGGTTGAGGTTGATGATAATATATGTCCTCACCCTCTGGCAGGAAGTGGGCCTCCTCCCTTGAAGTAATTTAGATCGAGTCATTTTGGTTTTCTTTCTTTTCGATTGGAAAAGCACATCCATTAGGAGGTCAGGTCTCTTTTTTGAGGCATGCGAGCGAATCAGGTTCCTAGGCGGGAATAGATTGGGTATAGAGGTCTGGCCCTGTGCCCTTACTGTGAATTACACCCCTCATTCAGAAGTGGCTTTGCTGCTTTTGCTAGAAGTGAGTTTGAAAGCTCAGGCTAGCATTACCTTCAAGCCAGTGAAGTCTTTGAGAAAGAAATCACTTCCTCTCCTTATCAAAAAAGTCTCTGATAGAGCTGACTCTCTCCTAGAGAAAGAAGGGAAAAAGAGAGGGAAAGTGGGGATTAGTCCAATTTCTGAGATATCCCATGGAAAGAAAGACTTGATTTTCCAGTTTCGGTTGAAAATTCGATTCTGTCTGACCTCGTGAAAGCAGCTATCCGCCACTCTCCCATATGGATTCGAGTTCCGAACAGCGGACTCAATTGGCAAGAAGCACTCCAATCAGGTCTTGCTGTGCGCGAAGAAGGGCTTCGACAACGAGTGAAGCTGCTCAATTGAAGAAGCCCCCACGCGGTGAAGCAGCTGAAAGATAAGCTACTGGGCATATGGGCATCCTCGCTGACCGGGGGCCCCCTCTGGGGATCTGATCCGGTCTTCCCGCTGGTCCCATTCTGAAAAACATCAAGACTATGTTCGCTATTCGGGGCCGGGGGGCCCCTCTGGGGAACTTCTTTATGATTTCTGAGCTAAAAAGGTGATGACTCCTCTCCATTTTAGAAACCCATGGGAGTACGTTAGATGTCTGAAAAAAGTGAAAAACATCTCTGAAAAGTCTGCCTTATGGGGCTGTGTAATGCGTCGCATCTCCCTCGGCTTATGTGGTTTAGGAATGCATGGCATGATCGATACATCGAAGAGAACTGAAAGGAAGAATTCATTAATGACCTCTGAATCTCCTCCACTTGGGACTTGTCAAGACTTGATTTCGAATTCGGAATTCGAAGTCGAAAACTCTGACCAACAATCAAAAAAACATCAGATCAATCAATCTTTGATCTTCGAGCTCTTGTCCTCCTTTGTCAAAAGACAAAATGAGAATCTAATCAAATCATCCGTTTCTCATTTTCATGTTTTGATTCCCCTATGTTGCCCTTGTGAAAAGAAAGAAGATCCATTTTGCCATGTTTCCCGAGAGAGACTGCCTTCTCTCAGGCCAGCAGTATTATACTTTTAGTCGACTGCTCTATGATGACGATGACCTCTTTCCCGGGCTCTGCTCGCTACGCTCCGACTAATTCAGTCCAAATGGAAATTTCTTGCTTGAAGTATAGGGGGCCCCTCTGGGGAACAAAGTAGTCAAAAACCACTATGTGTATGTGCCTTTTTTTTTGATCTATGGGGATCCCTATCTGGATCTCTATCTCTATCCACGGAGATACCTATACATATATATAGAATCTATATATATATATGAATCGATCGATTCTCTATCCGGATAGATATGAAAATCGAAATATGAACGACTACGCCGATCTTTTCTGATATTTTCTTTATATGTTTTGGTCACGTCCGTTGGAGCTCCGAAGAGGAAGGTTTGGATCTTTCAATCTGATGTCGTGAGGGATGTGACCTATGTGAGGTCCATAAGATACCACAGCTTTTAGTGTTCTATGATTCACCTCCGAATAATGAGTAGGTAGTTCGATCCTTTTTCTGATGATCTTCCTAGTCAAAGGGGATCCGGAGCAATAGGTCGAATTACTATATAAAGAAGACTTGTCAACAAAAGGACTGATTTTTCTAGTAGGAAGATTTCGGTTGTTTTTCTCGTTCCTTCTCTGAAATAAGAATACAGATTGGAAATGAAACAAATTGATCTTCATTCTGTTGTGCTCAGCGAAGGAACTGCCTAAGCATACTTTTGCGGATCCAAACTTCTTTGTTCTTTCTAAGTCTTCTTCTTGCATAGAAGAACGCAACTCTTGCAAAAACCTATATTGGAGTAGTAGGCGGCACCCCCTCTGAGTTTTGAGTAGGCGGAACCATTCTGTTTTGGTTCTTCTCCACATTCTGACCGGCAGGAATTTGCCTATTCTTTTTTCCACTGATATGTCGATATAGAAAGATCTCCTGATTTTTTCACCGCGGGTTCTCGCGTCATTTTCTTGAAAAGATATTAGATCACCGTGGGGACACTTTCCAATGAGTAATGCTGACCAGTCCATTATTCACACAAACCCTTCGATGACTTATAGGCTGCCTTGCTTGAGGAAGAGTTTCACTAAAATGGAGACGAACCGGAATCACGTCCGATCTTGTTTCTTGATTGAGTAGAAAAGGGATATATGAAGTTCGTTCTCTTCCTCTGTGCATCTCCCTGATGGGTAAATCCCCATAAGAAAGGGGCAACTTTCGTGTAGTTTGTGATTTGATGTTACTGTTTAGATTTTCTCTCAGAGAAAGATTGATTTTCATGGATCTCCTCTTGTTCCTCAATCTTCGGAGAATGCGGCGTTGTATTAGAGAAAGTTCTCTGTTCCGAACATTTCCTGGAAGTAGACGACACGTTTTAAATTGGAATGCAGGCATGGCATATATTGTGGGGGGCCCCCTCTGGGGAACTTCTTGAGTTTCGCCACATCGCGTATCAAGGGAATCGAACCCGATTCTTCCACGACCCCCCATTCAGATCCCCTTCGTTATCCCCAGGGGGGCCCCTCCCCATAGGGGGGCCGGCCCCCTTGGGGGAACTATAGAATGTCGGGGGCCGGGCTGGGTTGCTTCATCGAGTGAGGGGAAAGACATATGGGGAAATACCGAAGGTTTGTCCGGCCCCGGGTCCTCCCTTCACTCAATGAACTACGATAATGATTCATTCTTGTGGTTGCCTAGTTGTTGTCAGTTTTCAGAAGTCCTAGATAGACTACTTCGTCAACACTAGCTGAAATCCTTTACTTGACCTCCATCTTCTTCTACGATATTTTTCACCCGGTTCGGTTTGACAAGAAAAAGAGAGGTTCTCTTTTGAGAAGCTTATGGGCTACTTTCTGCTTTCTGAGGTGCAAAGTGGAAGGTCAAAAGGCTGCGTCCCAGGCGCTCAGTCTCGACTACCACTTTTGACTTGACTTTCCCACTTTTTGCTTATGGTCTATCACTGGATCTGGTGATATCTGATGAAAGAACTGAGCCAGGGTCAGGGTAGGGCGGAAGTGGTTCGGAGCCGGATCAAGAAGGCATACCCTCGTCTTGTCAATCCGGTGATTAGCGAAAGCGGGTAGCTTGCCACTCTCTGGTCTCATCAAAACTCATCACGCAGGTGGAGGCTAGACCGTCGGTAGTCTTGAATTCGGACTTGACTCACCTTGTCCGAACCCACGAGGCCGATCTCCACTCGCCAGGCAGGGCAGCTGGCCTATCTTTCTCAAAAGATTGTTGTCTCTCCTGGAGGATCGGGAGCTTAGAAAGCCAGTCTCGAGCAAAGGTTACTCCTTTTGGAAGCGGAGGGGGTTTGGCTCTGCTGACAAGCGGAGGGGGAGGCTAGCAGATCGGTCCAAGCGAATTGGCAACTCGCTGACTTGAATAGCTTGACGCGCCTGGCGTGGGTAGACGGGACCTCTTCCCAGTGATGATGCTTTATCATCGGTAAGTTCAAGTGTACAATGGTATATCATCGCTCCGTCTGAGGCAAGTGGTAATCTTCTGATCTGATCAGGATGTTGTGCTCCCCCTCGGTCTAGCCTCATTTTCTTGGTATGCTCAGGTCACACTCTCTTTGTCTGCTCGGCCAGCTCATCAAGGGTTGGTGGGCGGGAAAAGCTGATTGTTCAATGCTACAGCTATACATACATCATTCAGATCCCCATATTTGGTTTGCCCCGGCCCCCCTTTCTTTCATTTCACATTTGGATTGAGAATGCATGATGTGAGGATTCACATCTCATGGATATGGGACATAAAGTGGACATAAATAACTCACTTCAATATTCAGTGAGTAAGACGAACATACCCTGAGTGTCAATAGAATGATACCCACCCCAATTCATCGTATAAAACCTTGCCTGCGCGATCGGTCAATGAAGAATGAATTCCGGTCAAGGTCAAGTCAAAAAGATTCATCGGAAGACTAGCGCCCGGAAGTCGGAAAAGAATCAAGTAACCCGAAAGCGCTACAAAGAAGATCGATTATGAACAGGCGCAGTAGTAGTCATACCGGATCAATCTCCTTCCACTCAATAAAGGGAAGGGGCAAGTCAGTTAGCGGAAACAAAGCAATCGCCATCATCTCATATCATATCTTGTTGATATTAGGCCTTCCAGCGGCAACCATCCAAAATGATAGGTTCTATCGAAGATTCAGACCTGCAGAAAAGCCAGAAAGAAAAAAAAAGCCAAAGGCAAGTGCTTCGTTTCAGATCAGTGAATAAACCGAGCTGACGATACGATAGACCAAAAAAAAACCTTCGTTTATCAAAAGAAACATATTCTCAGATTCAGTCAAATAAGAATCAGAAAACTGCGGAAGGTGAAGGCTCTGGAAGAGATACGGTTTGAGACCAGTTTCCAGAGATCCGGACCCCTATTTAGATTGAGTATTTAGTCAGCTTAGCCGACAAAAGCTGAGGGGACCAAAGACCATGGATCATGGACCTTTGTACGAACTTTCTTGAGTCTTTCTTTGAGTTTCAAAGTGAGGAAAGAGAGAAAGGAAAAAGATCCAAGTCCAGCCCGACTTAGATGACTAATGCCTTCTCCGACGCGAGCTCCTACTCTCTGAGAAGTCGAAATCGGCATTGGGCCTCTGAGAATTGAGCAGAAGAAAGCATAAGCAATAGCAGCACTCGTAATTAGCTTATGGAATGTCTTTGACTGGATGGAGTCCTTGAGCTAGAGTTCGTTCAAAAGCGCATAAGATGAGTTTCATAGCCTGAGCTAAGGCAATGTCAATTGGTACGCAAGCGTTCCCCCGCAAGAAAGAAGCGGACTTGATTGACCAGAGAGAGTTTCCCGGGCAAGAGCCGCTTCTTCTACTAGGGCAGAAGCTGGTCACAAAGCATAAAAGAAGGTTATGAATTTGGAGAAGTCGGTGTAGGATTCAAAAGAGCACGTCTGGAAGTGAAGAACCTCTTCCAAGCCAAGCTTGACACACTAAAAAAAGACCTTTTCATTGGAATTGGAAAAAGGAAAGGCTTGGGCCCGTCTATTACAGATCGTCGTGGGCATTCTATAGTTCCCCAGAGGCAGCCCCCCTTTCCAGAAGAGAATTCATCATCCGATCAAAGATCCCCAGACCTGTAGTTAGCTTAGCGCTTGAGCAGCACTCCCAGTGTGAGGTGATAACTCTAACTACACAATCACAATGAAGGCGGCATAGCGAAAGCCTCACCCCAGCAGGAGTGAGTGGGCCTCGAATGATTTCGACTCTAGAAGGGGGTTGCGTTCCGAGGGACTCCCAATATCCACTGCTATTGTTTGGACAACTTCACACTTCCAAAATGGAGATTTTCAAAACAGGGGCCACACCTTTCTAAAAAAGTGATGATGTGGTAAACCCTGGATACGTGGGGGGAAGGACCACGCTAGTCGTCTGAGTGTGTGGTGTGTAGTGGGTGCGTCTGAGTGTCTTCTGACTCAGATAAATCAGAGAAATCAATGAGAAAATCTATTCTTCCCGTTCGAAAAACTCCACTCTTTTTCTCTGGATTGGCATTTTGCTAAGATGTGATCTATCTCTTTCCTTGGTTGCCGGGTGTCAAGAATATGGCCGGGTTTTTTTGTTGGTGGTCCTCCGCCATGGTCAAATCCTTTGCCTTTGAACGGGCTACTGAAATGCTTATGGCACTCGAATCAAGTTGTGATCAAAGTGGAAATGACAAACCCATGAAACTAGAACTAGAAGTTCAAAACAATGCTATCTCAGCGGTGGCGCTTTCTTTTCGATTTGGTGAGGTGAAACTACCAGCTTCTGCCGCCACCAAGGGAAGGAAAGATGAAGGTAGTAATGAGTGTCTGAACCAAATTCTAAGTTCTTGGATGATCTCCTTTATCTGTTGTGAGTTGGGAGAAAGATTCTCGTCAGCTTTCACCTTCATACAGTTCTCAATATTCCAGTTATGTCACTTCATCCACTGAGATTGGAAAGGAAATATGGCTTGATTCACCTGCTTGCAAAGAAGCATAGATTGAGACTGATGATGGAAATCCTCTTCTGAAGAATCATGGCATAGAATGCTTCAAGATCTTCTGTCAATGGAGACAAAGAATGTGGCCCAGAAAAAACTGACAACATTGGAGGAACCTAGGGCTTTTTTTTCTTGAAATGAAACACAGTAGAAGTCAGTAACTCAAAAGCCAAGATACCACGAAGATCATTAGCACCTGCTGGAGTTTCGCTGGAAAAGTAATTGAGAAGATAAGGTGGTGATGCCTTACCCGCTGCAGTCAATGGGACTTTGAGCCATCCATATATCTGAATCTGAGGAATTGGCTGTAGGTTCAGAACTGAAGCTCTCCTCTTTGCGTGCTTTATTCCCTTTCGTTCGGCGTTTTCTCACTATTCACCGCTTCTTCGCTTTATTGTCAGATGATGTCATTCCACCTGACCCGGAAAGTGTGCAGGTTTCCTCGTAGCAATCAAAATGGTCGATCAATCAGACCATTTTGTGGGTAGTAGTAAAGCCATCAACTTTGAGGTTTGGTCCAACATCAATTTGATAAAGACCCCCATTTAGGGTCAATTACTAGCCCTGAAGATGAGAAAGACGAGGGATCTTTTTTGGTCAACAAAGCCCAGGGCAAACCCAGGGGCAGGAACCATTCCGCGAGTCAAGTAGAGAGCCATCTGATCAGCTCTCACTCGCTCCAAAGGTTCCTCCGGGAAAAAGAAAGAAAAACTCCAGAACTGTATTAGCCCAAGAAGAAGACCTCCCAAAATTGGCTGTCCAGTCAGCAGCTTCCCTATAGACATGGGTTACCTTTTCTTTTCATTCTGAAAGCTTCCCAAGCAGCACCTAATTTCATTTCCTCAATATCAATAATAGCTCTCGTATTCCAGGTCGGTTCCACGAGCCCATTTCTCATTTGACAAATGGGATGGAAGTTCCCTGCACCCCGAGTAATGTCGTCTGTGACGGGCTTCAACCGGGTCCGGCCCCCGGTCAATGAAAGAAGAGTTCCAGGCGTAGGAGTTCATTCAACTAGCAGAGGAGAAGCATGCGGGTCTCACTGTATTACGTACCCCACCTAACGGCTTTTCTCTTTTCCTCTTTTCTTCGCCTTGACACCGGGAAACTTCCATCAAACATATCGACGGGTGCTGATTTGGTTGTGATGCCAACTCCAAATTACTTTCTCTCTCAGTTCATGGATTTCAGATCAGAAAAGAGATTGAGCATCTATAGGGACCATTAGTATAGGGGCCAGAGAAGTTGTCTTCTCAATTGTCTTCTCAAGGGAACCATCGGCGGGAACGTCGAGGGGGTCGCCCCCCCACCTTTAGAACTAGCCAGCAAATCCAATTCTCTAATTGGCATCTCTTGACACGTGGATCAAAACCACTAGATGCTTATCCAAAAGGAATCAAAGCATCTTTAAAAAAGCAAAAAGTCAAAGTTCTTCCTTTCACTTTATTCCCTTTTTCTGGATCCAGTCCTCTCTTCATACTTTCACTTTCCTTCTCACATCCTTCTTTGGATGCTTTGGGAGAGAGCCTTTGAGGTTTTTTTTTCTTCTATTCTGAGACCCGATTTGACTTTGGGCCTTGGGCCCCTGCTCTTTGGGCTTTCCCCCGTCTTCGTCTTCGAATTCTTCTCCCCAACCAGAAGGGGGGGCGGGAGCTTCATTTTGGAAAAGTCCGGAGCTCGGAAAGGGGCTAGTTTGTACGCCTTCCTGCCATTGATGTACATTTGCGTTGAAGGATCAAGGCTTCTACCGTCTTTACCAAAAGGTAATCCTGTTGGGTTAGGGCTTCTGGATTACAAAATGACAAAAAGATCTTGTGCCTATGTAGCTTTCCAGAAAGACCATTTCTTTCGATTTTCAGACCCGGCTGCTCAAGGATGAGATCATACTTCATCTCAGGAAAGATAGTAAAATGGATCTATCTTTTCCCATACCTTAGGCCTCACTCGGGTAGACGGTTGCTCCCCTGACTTGCTGCTTGGCTTTAGTCAGGCTGCCATCCACGGCATCAAACCTTCCTGAAGCTATCTTCTCTAGCTTTATTGAGAGGGACTCAAGCTTCTTTGACACAATGAAATTCTGAACCGGGCAAAAGTTTCCAAATTGGCTTCTCCCACTTGTAGAGTAATATAACATGACCCATTTGTTCGGGCTCTCTTCCAGAGTACCAATGAAAAGGCTGCTTCCTTCTTAAGGATCGGGATCAAGATCTGGAATCAAGTCCTCCGCGTTCCTCCGCTATACCCTGTATTTTCGAGTTCCAAAACTCTCTTGCTGAGTTCGAGAATATGAGACTTTAGGGATTCCGGCCTTGAGTTCTGCTTTTGAAGCCGGATGATAGGTAGGACAACTCATCTGATCTGGAAACCTCTTCCACGGCCTTCATACGAAGTGGATCGGGTCGATCTTGTATTCGCTGAGCCCATACCATACCATAAGGAGGCTTAGAAGAAAGCATGGTAACCATCCCGTCGCTTTCGGAAGACTCCGATATAGCTGACACTGGCATGGGTCATCTTCGATTTCCTGACTCTCGTCTTTAGGAGCCTCTTCGACCTCTATTTCTCTGACTGCCTTTTCTGTGCAATCCTTAGCAAGATTCCCTTTTTTGTGGCATTTGAAGCAAGAGCCATCATTTGATGTTGGCCTTGCACGGAGGTGGGGGTCCCCTTCTTCTGTGAACTGGTTGCCTTCTAGGTGCCGCAACCTTCTTTGTCCTGCTGGGTCTTGGCTTCTCGGTTTGCTTATAACCGAATTGCTCACAGATATCGCCTTCACTGATTTGGCAATACTTCTTCTCCATGGCTCGATGTCTTTTCTCTGAAAATCAGTAATGATGGTATCAATTCCATATAGGATCAAATTGTCACGTCAGTGACCTCTCCTAAGTGGAAATTCCCGATCTTGTTTCGGACCATGTTCGTGAGCCCTCTAGGTAGCCCAGCTATAAACTGATCCTTCCATACGGCAAAATGTCAATCGAAATCATGGAGATCCAAAATCCTGGCCATGAAATTCTTCTTGTACCACTCATAGTCTCGGAGAGTATCAATCCTCAGATTGAGAAGAGCTTCTCTATGCTTCCATTGACATTGAGTATTCTCAACAGGGCCACAGAAGTGATGATAAATAGTGGCTAAGAGATTCTCAGTGTTAAGGTCAACCTATTCTTGACAGCACTGGGCGGATAGTTGACCTTCGCCGTCAGTAGCCTGAATCTTCCTCAAGTGATCTTTCGCAGCATCTGGAATTTGATCCCACCATGCTCCTAACATCCCGAGAAACCCGCTGGTCAGAGAATCAAAAGCCTGAGTGGCGGTGAACCCATGATTGAGATCAGAATTTGGAGCAGCGGTCATCAGAGTCAGAATCTTATGAATCTGCTGTTTTTTCAACCCATCGACCAGGGGATCGTCCGTCAAAGCTATGACCGTGTAGGATAGCTTGTCTCCATATGCGAGATCGATAGGAACAGACTTGCTGGAAACGGCTTGTCTTTTAGGAAAGACTCCTTTGGCAGAGGCTCCCCTTCTAGCTCGCTCAGTTCTGCATCACTCTGTCCGAATGCTATATTGACGAACCTTTTAGAAGGCTTCATACTTTTTCCCTTTTCAAACCAATTCTTTGAAACAATCTCTATCCCATCTATGACCATCTTCTTACTCTGCTGTGAAGAACAAAAGAAAAAGAAGGTTTTGAACTGCTTTTGAAAGAGGGTCCTCTCTGGAATGGGCTTTCGATTGCTGGTGTGATGATGTGCCTGCGGAAGACTCCGATATCGGCCTCTTGGGAGATACTAGAGATCGTTCAGGCTTAGGCTCTTATTTCACTTCTCCTAACTAGCCTTGGAGAGTCGTAATGGCTTGCTGAACTTCTCTGATATCTTCGGAGAGATCAGGACCGATTTGAGAGTCTATTGCTTCTAAAGCAAGATTGTTCCAGTTCAGTTGTTGCTGAAGGACTCCATTAGCATCTTCTTCTTCCACGGGGAAGCCACTCCTGTCTTCAGTTTGAGGATCTAGCTTGACAGTAGTGAAAGGCAGGAAGACCAGGTTCTCTATGATAGTTCCGTCGGGACTCTCCCATCCAGAGACCGTGGCCACCGCAGTTGCACCCTTCAACTGAAAGGTGGTCCCTCCATAGACAAAGTCTAAGAGAGATTTGTTGAGTAAATAGGCATTAGCCGAAGATCTCTGATCGGTTTTCTTTCAGCAACATCGTACTCTCTATCGTACTCTCTTTTGTCTTGAGAGTCTTCAGAGAGCCTCGGATCCTGAAGGTGTTCTTTGTGTTCAGCCTTGATCTCCTTGGTGGATCAGAAAAGCCTGATAAGGAAAGGCACATCTTTCTGCCTGAATTCTCTATAGTCATAATCTGGATGGAAGAACTTTGTACTCGGTCGGCTTAGAGGAACATTGCGGAGTTCTGGCCCCATAATCCACCACGTGACGCGCGCACAGCATCCCTATAGATGGTTGTGTTGAGGGATACGGACTCTGGCTGGATTGGCTTCGAAGGAGTCTCTCTCATGGATTTGGTTTGAGGATTGTTGAGGAAGCTGAAGTGTACTTTGTTGGGGGATTCACCATTATAGATGGAGAATCGAGGCTTGTTGTGTTCTTCCTCTTTGTAGGGGCTATGCTATGGTCTTCCAATTCCCATGAAGTGTACTATTCTTCTCCGGCGGTATCTTCTGAGGAGTGATGTGATACCCTTTGATTTGAAGCTGCACTGGAGGTAGGTGGAGTCGAACTCAAAAGTATGCAGGCTTGCAGGAAATCCTGTGTTGGTCAGTTGATAACAGACGCTCTCAAGTCAAGAATGGCTATGTTGTGTGTTTCTTGTACCATATTCAAGCCCCCAGTTCGGACGTGGTGAAGTTGCAAAATCTCGCTGATGTCAGGATCAGTGATGGACAAAGTGAAATGAAATTAGGATAAGCAACAAAAGAGATGGCTCCGTTTGCCAGAGATGGCTGTACTTTTGCGATGCGATGATATAGCATCGTCGAAGGTATTCCACCGACGATCTAGGACACAAAGAATGCTACCAGTATTGACGCCGACCCTATGAAATGGGAGGACAGCAAAAACCTGTATTTCTTTCATTGCGACGATGGAATCAGAATTCCATGGAGGACTTCCTGTGCCAATCATTCAAGTGGTGATCTGGCATCGTGAGCAGAAGTCGATAGAGGAACGAGAGGCAGCCGAGGTAGGCTACTCACTTGCTCGTTAGAGGTAGTTCACGAACGGAAATCGGGCCATTCTATGTCTATATAAGTGAAGATTGGATGGATGCCCGCTCCTTGGGTATGCTTTCAAAAGGGCTGTTTTCATGCGTGCTGGTGTTCGTGGTCTCTTGGTTGCTCTATTCTCTCGTGGGGGAAGGCGGGAATGGCACTGCTCTTTTTGATTTAGCAACTGCCGCGTTCTTTATGATATTCTTGACTTTCTTTCCGCTGTAGCTTAGTTCCAAATCCTCAGTTCCCCAGAGGGGGCCCCGGGTTGGGTTCACACACAAGTACGCCCACGCTCTGAGAGTGACCCGACCTTGGCTTGGCACGTTCCTTCACTCA
The DNA here is from genome assembly GCA_023846275.1 of Vanilla planifolia. NCBI lineage: Eukaryota > Viridiplantae > Streptophyta > Magnoliopsida > Asparagales > Orchidaceae > Vanilla > Vanilla planifolia. Next base: position 24,982 of record JAIUJO010002412.1, read on the forward strand.
GCAATAGCGCCCCTACTCTTCATAAGTACGCTTCCCGCTGACTCGAATTCCCAAGCTTGAAACATCAAGTTGCTGATTCTATATAGGATAGGATGCACTTCCCGACCGGTGAAAGGAAACAGCGAGAACTGCTTGCCTGTAGGCTTCTCCTGTGCTTAGTTCACCTAGCAGGGAAAGAAGCGGAGCCGTGCAAGTCACATCTTGAGCGAGAGGTTCTCAAGAGTGAGCTTGGGAACATGCCAAGCCCTGAAAAGCTAAACAAAAGCTCAACTTGTAGGCTCGTAGAGATATTGTGCAGGTATACCCACAATCCATGTTCCTGAACAGTCTCGTTCGAATATCTGATTCACCTTAGGGCGGACACTTCACTTCAAGCTTCAACCTCCGTCTATGATCGGTTTGCTTTCTCGGTATCGTGAGTCTCAACTCTTTGAGCCGGCTAACTCATATTCATAGAATCTTCATATATAGAGATATAGCTCAGTCAACACGGGAATCACTATCGCCTTCTGCTTCAACACGGCTACGCTTCGCTCTTTTTCACTATCGCTAGTCTGTAGTCTGTGAAAGAAGATTGAAATTTCTGGTCACTTTCACTTTCAGTCTAACCCGGATTGACTTAGTGAGTCGGGACTTGCTTCTGAGCGTGTAGTGGATCAACCAGGCTAGCTTTCCTGTAGTAGAGCGCGGGGAGAGTGACCATCAGGGCCTTGAATAGGGTGTGCCTTTTTTTTCTGTACATTTTGGATGAGGAGTACTCTTTCTTTCATGTACTATAAAGTAGGTTCTCAGTGCCCTAAGATCCCAATCCCAGATCGAGTTCCAATCACAGAATTGTTCTCAAGCGAATGGCTTTGATTCAACCTCAATTCATTCAGTTAGGACCTCCCTTTATGTTCTTTCTTTCCTTGCCAGCGTGAGGAGTCAGATCGGATTCTAGCACTTGCATGGAATCTGGGATAGTGGCTATTGGCAGCCTCTCTTGGCATGAGCACTAGCATCTTGCTAACATCGGCTTTTTCCTCCGACTAGAAGGGGATCTTGTTCACAGGCGGATTCAAGATCCTCAAATGTGGCTTTGGCTTCAGCTATCTCATTCGTTTTTCTCTGTTTTATTGGTAAGTAGCCCTTTTTCGGGTGAGTTGAAAGACCAAGAATGGCCTCTTTGAAAGAAGACGACAGACATGCTGGGAAGGAAAAGGAAGGAGATGAAATCCACTCGACCAACGGGAGAGGAGATGTGGCCTCAGTAGGTACAACAAAAGGTACTAGTATGGGCGCAATATGCGATTGGACGCTCTTCTTTTGTTTTGCAGGTTTCATTATTTGCTAATCCGATCTTGTCAGTTGGCTGATCTTAGGCCACCGACTGAGACGATGGCTTGAAACCCGGGTAGAAAAAAGACCAATCGAAAACCTTGGAAGCAACAAATCGCGGGGCGTCAGCTTGTTGAATAAGCTGTGGGTCTTGAGGCAGATGTGGCATCTTCTGAACCGGGGAAAAAGCTCATCTTTTTTCAATGCAACCAGAGGGCTCTGAGTACGCTAACGCGACTACCTGCCCAGTCAGAGGATGTTTTTTGGGTGATGTCGTCCAAAGAAAGGGCTTCCCTATCAGCACAAAGAAGAAATTCCATCAGAGAGGATTTCATCAAGAAAAGACAAAAACCGCATGGAGTGGGGCCTGCCCTCCAATTGCCCTGACAGAGCTTCTCTATCAAGAGCTGCTAGTTGGTGGTTGAGGAGTAATAGGTTCCGCATAAGCTACATTTCATGGGGGAGGCACCTATCCAGTACTTCCGCCGAACTCGTCTTTCATCTACAGACATTGTGGGTCGCTAAAGCCAAGAGTTCGGTGTCCGGGCAACAGCCACTCATCTTTGGTTGCAGCTTCGGCTGAAGCCTTATGCTTTCAGTTCAGTTCCATTCCTTGGTTCTCCGGTGGATTGCCCAGTCCGCGTCACACCTGAAAAAGCTTTGGAACGGCAGTTTCACTTACTTCTCACGGACATTGGACCTTCTTCAAACTGGCCAACTTGACTTTAGCAAAGAGTAGAGTCTATTGGATAGAACGGGGAGCTATTTGCTAATCTAGGGCTTCACTTCCCTGCTCTGGTTCAAGACTAGCTAGGTATCCTCCTCAGTATCGTTACCACGCTAGCTTGAATAGTCTCAGAGCTTGGCCTTGACTACGATTGCCTCGAAAGGGAAGAAATCCATGGCCGACTCAACGAAGAAAGCCCAGAACACCGAACGACACACCCATCGTGAACGAATTGAGTTCCTTGAGACCCAGGTGGGGTTACTCATCGGCATGCCTGAAGCCATTGGGGCCCTAACCGACCGAGTCGAAGCTCTTGATGGCCTAGTGAGCCGAGTGCGGAACCTCGAGCGTAGGGAAAGGGAAGAAGTCAGTGCTTCTTTTCCTGTGACGACTCAGCGCTTTTCAAGCCTGAACGTGGTTAGCATTGGATTAGTGAGCGGTGTGACTTTCTGCCATACCAGGGATGGAGCTCTTGACTTGAAATTCTGATTCCATTCAGTATTCAGTTTAGAATCGCAAAAGGTATGGTATCCCAAGTGGGAGGAATAGCCATCGAGTCCCCGACCGGGGACCGGGGAACAAGAAAAAGGGGCCCCCTCTGGGGATCTGCATTCACTGAACTTATTCACGCAGGTCCAAACCAGCTGAGCTAGCTCATTGTTCCTTGACGAGATCTCGGCTCTTCAGAATGGCCCCGCCTCCTCTTGGTTGGCGCCGGGCCCGAGGGTGATGGGACTACTTCCTGAAAGAGCCTTTCGTTCAGGCCGGCAGGAGGGAACCTGATCTATCAATAGAGGGAGCAAAAAACAAGCTTTGCTCCCGGGGCCCCCTCTGGGGAATGGAAAAGAAAGAAGGGTCGAAGTTGAGACCGCTCGCAGTAGTTCTACCCATAGACAAAATCATGAAAGAGGCGATCAGAATGGTACCCGAATCCATTTACGATCCCGAGTTTCCAGACACATCGCACTTCCGCTCGGGTCGAGGCTGCCACTCGGCCCTAAGACGGATCAAAGAAGAGTGGGGAACCTCTCGCTGGTTTTTGGAATTCGACATCCGGAAGTGTTTTCACACCATCGACCGACATCGATTCATCTCAATCTTGAAGGAAGAGATCGAAGATCCCAAGTTCTTTTACTCCACTCAGAAAATGTTTTCCGCCGGACGACTCGTAGGAGGTGAGAAGGACCCTGACTCCGTCCCACACAGTGTACTACTATCGGCCCTACCAGGCAACATTTACCTACACAAGCTCGATCAGGAGATAGGGAGGATCCGACAGAAGCACGAAATTCCTCTTGTTCTGAGAATCAGATCAGTTCTATTAAGGGCAGGTCGTCGTATTTATGACCAAGAAAACTCTGGAGAAGAAGCAAGCTTCAACGCTCCCCAAGAAAACAGAGCCATCATGGTGGGGAGGGTCAAGAGCATCCAACGCAAAGCGACCTTTCATTCCCTTGTTTCGTCGTGGCACACCACCCCCCCCACAAGCACCCCCCGGCGAAGGGGGGACCAGAAAACGCCTTTCGTTTTCCCCCCTTCAGCGGCCCTTGCCGCCTTCCTTAACAAGCCCTCGAGCCTCCTTTGCGCCGCCTTCCTCATCAAAGCCGCCGGGTTGACCCCGAAGGCCGAATTCTATGGTAGAGAAGGCTTTCATCAGAATTTGGCCATGAGATACCTTATGAAGTCTTGCAAAAGAAGGGGCCTGCTGATAGAGCTGGGCGGGGAGGCGATACTAGTTCTCAGGTCAGAGAGACGCCTGGCCCGTAAGCTGGCCCCCTTCCAAACCCGGGGCCCCCTTTGGGGTGACTTTATCAAGATTTGTGACGCGCGATATGCCGACGACTTACTACTGGGAATCGTGGGTGCCTTAGAGCTTCTCATAGAAATACAAAAACGTATCACCCACTTCCTACAATCCGGCCTGAACCTTTGGGTAGGCTCCGCAGGATCAACAACCATAGCTGCACGGAGTACGGTAGAATTCCCCGGTACGGTCATTCGGGAAGTCCCTCCGAGGACGACTCCCATACAATTCTTGCGAGAGCTGGAGAAGCGTCTACGGGTAAAGCACCGTATCCATATAACTGCTTGCCACCTACGCTCCGCCATCCATTCCAAGTTTAGGGACCTAGGTTCTCGTATCCCGATCAAACAGCTGACGAAGGGGATGAGCGGAAGAGGTCGTCTACTGGACGCGGTTCAACTAGCGGAGACTCTTGGAACAGCTGGAGTCAGAAGTCCCCAAGTGAGCTTATTATGGGGGACCGTGAAGCACATCCGACAAGGATCAAGGGAGATCTCGTTGTTGCATAGCTCAGGTTGGAGCAACGTGCCATCGGACGTTCAACAGGCAGTCTCACGATCGGGCATGAGTATCCGGAAGTTTTCATTGCATACTCCCGCGGGTCGGAAGGCGGCGGGGGAAGGAGGGGGACACTGGGCGGGATCTTTTAGCAGCGAATTCCCCATAAAGATAGAGGCGCCTATCAAAAAGATACTCCGAAGGCTTCGGGATCGAGGTCTCATTAGCCGAAGAAGACCCAGGCCAATCCACGTGGCCTCTTTGACGAACGTCAGCGACGGAGACATAGTAAATTGGTCCGCGGGTATCGCGATAAGTCCTCTGTCCTACTACAGGTGCTGCGACAACCTTTACCAAGTCCGAACGATTGTCGACCACCAGATCCGCTGGTCTGCTATATTCACCCTAGCCCACAAGCACAAATCTTCGGCGCGGAATATAATCCCAAAGTACCCCAAAGACTCCAAGAATCTAGTATATCAATCAGGTGGTCAGACCAAAGCAGAGTAGTTCCCAAAAAGCATAGAGCTTGGGAAGCTCGGACCCGACGACGGAGCACTCAACTACATGTTTGTTATGTTGAATAAGTAGTTTTCTTTTTCGATTAGTTGCAAACAGGCGTTTACATGAGATTCGTTGAGTAGGCTTGCGTGAGTTTTGTATAGCGTTTTGTGTTCGAAATGCAGAAGTTCCCCATATTGTGCCCCGGACCCGGACCAGACTGATTCTCTGCCTATTATTCACCCGGCCCCGGCTTGGCTTCGCTATCGCTCATGACTTGACTTGTATTGGAGTCGTAGTCTTGTAGTCGGCCCGGAATGCCTTTTGAGTCTTTCTAATGCTCCGGCCTTCTTCCTTCATTCATTTTGCGGTGGTAGCTTACGCGCCAGAAAACAGGGGGGGCCCCCTCTGGGGATTACCGGCCCGGAAGATCGCTTCGCTTCTGGCGACTAGCTTCTACCGCTTCAATCAATGGCTAAACTTTCATCAAGAAATGAATGAATGATTCGTAACCTCGGGTTCGAGGACCTGTTGGTCAAAGGAAAGGGGAGGTCCAGATTCCGGGACGGAGCCGTATGACGCGAGAGTCTCACGTACGGTTCCTTTGAGAAGGGTTTGATACCACCACCTATCAGGCCCGGCGAGCGGTCCACGGAGCTGCATCCCTACTCACCCGGTCCATGCACATCGCTCTCTCCAGGAGGTTGGCCGCCTATCCTAGATCTTCCCATTTCTCAGAAGATCCCGGGCTCGATCTGGTTTAGTATCAAGGTGATTCCTTTTCTTTTCCTATATATATGGGTCCGTGCAGCATTTCCACGATATCGTTATGATCAATTAATGGGACCTGGCCGGAAAGTGTTCTTGCCTCTATCATTAGCTCGGGTAGTCCCCGTTTCTGGTGTTTCAGTCACCTTTCGATGGCTCCCTTAATTATGTGCCAGGAAGTTTCTGAAGAAGCGGGCTACTCCCCGAAAATGCCCCGTTGTTCGTTTGTCGTTGGGGATTCATTGCTCGTTCTGCGGTTATCAGTAACGTGGCCAGCCTAGTTTGATTCTATTGTATTGAGTTGAGTTTCATTTATGGACTCCGTTGTTTGCGAGTTTATGGCGCCTCAACCATCCAAAAAGTCAAAGATGGCGTCGGCATTGACTCATTATGCTCTCGGAAGAAGTTCCCCTACGGGGGCCCGGTTTTTCACTGACTTGGTGTTCATTCCGGATCTTCACAGATCAAACAAACTTCCGGTCAAAAAGGGGGGCCCCTCTGGGGACGACTTCATCTTCTTTTCTGATATTACACTTCTCTTCTCTTGGAAGCTCTTTCTCAGATCATGATGATTTTCTGAGTGTGTGATGAAGTCGATTCTTGCTTGACTTGTTGGCTCACCCGAGGCGAGGACTGAGTTTGCTTTCTTTCTTGCTTTGTATCGAGGGTATGTGTATGCGGTTGTAGGACATGTTCTTTGAGGTTTCCCCCTTGAACTTGAAGGGAATCAGGCCCGATTGGAAGCTTCAATCCTACCTTTTCTTTTCTTTCTGCGCAAATCTGGTAAAAAAGCTCCCTGAGGTTTTGGTTTTCTTCGCTACATGGGAGCAAGTCTGTTGTGCGTGGCTCTTTCAAAGAAGAGCTTTTAGAGAAGAGATAGATCTGACGTCAGCCAAAGGCTATGGCTATTTCAGAGGAATGCTTCAACAACTCCCCCCGAGGGGGACTGGAGGCGGTTCACGTACATAATTCCATTCCATTTTTTCTCTTTCTGGAGAAGAGACAGATCTGAGTGAACTACAAGCCCGAACAAATCCTTTTTCATTGGAAAAATCGTATTCAGAATGCCCGAAATCCGTAGTGGATAAGGACCAAGGATGATTGTGAGGCCGAAAGTCGCGGAAGGAGTAACGAATAGGAGCTGTGCCCTCGATTGGGCTGTGTGTGAAATGCTGGACACGTAATGACCACAACAATGATTCTACATAGTTTTTGTAGGTGTGAAGGCAAGTTATAGCAAGCGTGCCGGTATTGTGAAGCCGGCGCAAGGTGAGACGGGGGGTCAAGGGTGGTACTCAATGGAGTCCCGATTCAAAAGTCATTGCTACTTCAGCGGCAGCAGACTAGTCTTGATGGCCAGAATTGTCCGCAAGGTGAAAAGGTAGCTATGGAATTGCTCCTATGAACAATCCCGTTCCCGTGCCAATCTCAGATCTACACCGGGTTTTTGTTTGCAAGAATACGCTCTTTGGCTGTTTGTGTTTGGGTGGGAACTCTTTGGCTTGGGCTCTTTGAAGGACGTTCATGTTCATCATCAGGTGCATCGAAAGCCCTGATTCAAGGAATTGAATCAATAGTCTCAGGGGCATGCCCAGAATCCACTGCTGATGGTGAAGTCAGTGAAGAAGATTCAGGCTACTGACGGCGAAGGTCAACCTATTCTAGAATAGAATCTCAGACAGAAGTCAGCATCGAATGGGATTTCTGGACAGAATGCGCTCTTCGCAATGGAATCCGTAACCTTTGCCGGCTATTGAATCAGCTGGTATAGAAGAAGCTGCACATTCATCCGGTGTGCTAGAAGAAATGGCATCGGAATGCTGTAATCCAAGTGTGAAAGAAGGAGCTGCAGATGAATCTGACTCTATCAAATCAATTCCGATTGAATCGACATCTGAGATTCA
>JAIUJO010002412.1:37500-57305 GCA_023846275.1 Vanilla planifolia
GACGGATAGAACACAACCCTTGAAGCCATAACCATAAAGCTGATGCACTGGCCAGCCTTGCAGCAGCTATGGCCTTCAGCCCATTTGAGACCATGTACATTTGCGTTGAAGGATCAAGGCTGTCTTTACCAAAAGGTAATCCTGTTTACACACAACACAACAATAAGGACAAAGAGATGAAGATCTTCGTGGTCAGCTAACCTCGAGTGGCACTGAAGCCTTAGAAGTGACTGCAGAAGAGGATTGGCGACAACAATTGCTTGAATACCTGAACTAGGGTAGGGGATTCTATCAATGAATGCGCCCACTCGAATCCATATTAGACGTCGGGCTGTCAAAGACACTTGTGAGAACAGAGTCCCCTATAGGAGAGCCTTCGATGGATTACTCCTAAGATGCTTGTCAAAGCCGGAATCTCAATCAGCTTTGGAGGAAGCTCATGCTGGAGTCTGTGGCGCGCACCAGTCAGGGACAAAGTTCTACCATCATTGAGGCGACTGGGGTATTACTGGCCCACCATGTCGGAAGACTCCATCAATTTCTCCAAGAGATGCCACGTTTGTCAGATACATGCAGACTTCATTCGACAGCCATCAGAACCTTGACATCCGACGGTAATGTCTTGTTTCAGGTTTGGGGCACAGATGTGATTGGCCCCATCCAGCCTCCCTCATCTAAGAGGCATATGTATATTCTGGCTGCCACAGATTCTTTTTCAAGTGGGCAGAGGCCCCACCATTGAAACGAGTAAAGGGAAATGATGTGGATCCGAAATCATCTAATCTACCGGTTCGAAGTCCCTGCTCACCTGATCTCCGACAATGGAATGGAACACCATTCAAAAACCAACAAATAGATCGACTTTGTAGAAAGTTTCAGATCCAACATTGTTTCTCTACACCTTACAAAGCTGCGGCTAATTGGCATGAAGAGGCTGTCAGTCAATAAGACACTGTGTCAGCTTCTCATGAAGATCGTTTCTAAGAACAAGTGCGATTGGAATGAGAAGCTTCTCGAAGGACCATGGGCGTACCGTACTACTACACGTACACCTACCGGCTCCACTCCTTATGCCTTTACATTGGTTGAGAAGCAGTCCTCCCACTGGAAGTCCAAATCCCCACCCTGAGAGTGGCAATTCAGGAAGGCTTTACAGAGGACCAGAGAGTGCAACTTAGACTCCAAGAGCTGGATGCTCTGGAGGAGAAACGACTGAGTTCTTGACAAAGGCTTGAAATCTACCAGGCAAGTGTGTCAAGAGCCTTCGATCAAAGGATTCAGAGACGGTCTTTCAAGCCGGGAGACCTAGTGCTAGCCGTAATCAGGCCTATGAATGTAACCCGACGGATGCAACACGTTCGAACATCAGTGGGAAGGACCTTTTCTGATTCAGGAGGTGTCTTCTACTCAAGCAAAAGAAGTGTCCCCCGAACGCTACTATGTTCTCGCACCAATTCATGCTCAATATTGGAAGAGGTATTACCCGGTTCGGGGACAATCCCATCCCGCTACTCTCATTTCATTATATGGGAAGGAAGTCGGCTTCATTACTGCCTTGACACAGGGGGCAAACCCCGGCCTCAGAGCAAAGAGTGGATCCCATGACCTATTCAAGGTTGGGGGAGTAAACTCTCATCAGCATTTCCAGACTGGGGGCAGGCAACACACCAATCTCATCATGGCAAGAAACTGGTTTCATCACCACCTTCAGGTTCATAGCCCACCAATCGTTTTTGAGAGGCTATTGCAGGCTACTTCAAGAGCTTGAAGTCACGGGGGCCCCCTCTGGGAACTATATTGATTGCAACAACTACTACAAGGGTTCGCAGGTACTCTTCATAGAAATCGAACGGGTAGAAACATGTAAAGTGTTGTATCAATTCACGGATGAAAATCGAAAATATGCAAATATGTTAGTAATGATCAAAGCCTACACAATTCCTACTGAAACAAAATAGAGGCTACCAACATTATGGACCTCAGAAAGGATAGGATGATGACACAGCTTGGCGAAGATATCCCGACTCCTAATGTCATCACCGCCACAACTACGGCTCTGCAATTATGCAAGGACAATGTGTAGATCTGATGCGGAGGCAGCAGTCCTAGCAAGGTCTTCTCTAGAAGCTGTCCTCTTGGCCTCTAATGATTCAACCCAAAGGCGTGCCTCTGCAAGCTCATGCTCTGCCAACATAAGCTCTCGCTCAATGATGTTCACCGTCTCTGCACAATACGAGACTCTGAACAACGTGCTGTCTGGAGCTCCTCCTTAGCATGTGTCACGGACCTACAGTGGGCCTGCCATACCAACGCCGCATCAACCTCTTCATGTAGTTAGTCAGGTCGCCAAGCTCATCAGATAGGTCACCCAGTAACGCTGACACGTGGGTGATGATCCTCCTAGCCTTGGTCACGAAAGCAAGAGCATGGAGGGGGACAGCTAGTCCCTATTGCTTATCATATCAAGCCTGTCTACTATAGACCGCAGGACCTGGGAGACATATAGACGAGCGCTGGGTAGAAACTCAGAGATGGGAGTCTCCACTACGATTCTTGCTCAATGTTAGTAAACTCAATAAGATCAGAAAACAAAGTACTGACTGAATAGGTCAATCTAGAACTGCAGCTTTCAGGGAGGAAGCGATCTAACAATAAGGACGGCTACCTGCCTAGAAGTGGTTTGGTGCCCGGAAGTCCAAACCCCCTTCCCTTCCACCCCTGTCAAGGCCAGTGAAGTTCAGTGGTTCTAGATTCCTGCCTCTCCGGACGGAATGGATTTTCCTGTCCCTAACGGTCCAGATATTGAATGACCTGGACCACACAGATATGGAAAAACCAGTCTTTGACTCCTGCCAGCCAGGAAAGTGTTTTCTCTGCTGCCACCTGCCGCCTTTGAGAGCAAAGAATGGGATGAGGGCCAGAAAAACATAGTGTTTCAGTCTTCGACCTTCTGGAACATCAATCAGACTGAAAAAGTTGCCTTTGAGAGATGCATCCCCTACCAAATCTTTTGTTTGAGGTAATCGTATCAATCTCCTCCTCCCGTCTTGCCATCATAGTTGTTCGCTCTTGAAGCAAGGCATCGGTCTCTGGCTTTCCCGGATGTTCAAGATGTTTTTTGAAAATATCTGTAGCGAGAGGTCTCCCCCTTCGAGAGACAATTCACCCTACTTTGGGGAGACATCCCCATACCCATGGGAAGAATGGAACATCTCCCGGCGAGGAGGGAACAAGAGAGAACTGCTTGCCTGGCTTGGAAGCCTTCTGATTCTGAGAATCCAAAAAAGTCACCAATCCCCCCCATGGGGTGACTTTTGAGTGTGGCTCGGCATTTTCCTCATTCGATAGAGAATTAGTAGTTGAACCAGAGCTAATGATTGGGGATCTTCCACCTATATAGTCAACCGCTTCCCCAGACCAAGAGCTAGCCACAAGAGCTTGACCAGATTGTCTACTTAGACCTAGAGGTATACTTCAACTTAAAGATCGCCACGAGCCTGCCCCTACGAAAAAAGATGGAAAGTTCAGACTATGATGACTGGCATCCTCACTGACGCAACGAAAATGGGGTGAGTAGCCAGTGCCCTTGAGTTATTCTCTTCGGTATCGCCTTCTCTCATCGTGAAAGGCGCCGCAAGGCACTCGACTATAAGGAGTGGATGTGAGGCACGCAGGGAAGACTCTGACTATGCGCTGTCACTAGCCCTGACTCTCAGTCACTGATGAAACAAGAACGAATACCAAGACAGCCGTTCCCTTGCCGGTATACTGCCTGATGGCTTTACATCGCTAAAGAAGAAGTCTAAAGAAGAAGTAATTGACAGCAAGACAATCTGAAGTAGATATGATCTAGATATCAAAAAAGGGGGGCCCGGGGCCGGGAAACAACCTCGAGTGAGGGGAAAGACAGACTCAAGTCAAGAAGAGGGGGAGGGGAAATCTTGATTCCTGAATTCTGAGTTCAGAAGTTCCCCAGAGGAGGCCCCCCGTCGAAAGTTGAGAAACTACCAAACAGACTAGGTAAGCTCATGCATATGAAAAAAACAGATTATGGGCTACTCGGAATACAGTTCAAGTACAACCAGTAGTGATTCAAATCATCGAATTGGAAAGTGGAGGACACACATGTTCCGTTTTGACATATAATGGAGTCGAAACCACCATTCATATTCGATTTTCGATTCTTTTCGATTCTCTGATTTGATATATATATGATATGCAAAAATCAATTGCAATAAAGAAATATACCTCTCAGCCTAAACTAGAAATGGAAATGGAACTCTCAACTTAGGCTTCCTGAATGTGAACCGATCTTTTTGGAATTCAAAGTTGGATAACTGGAAAGGGGGGCCCGGGCCCCGGGTGATAGAGCTCAGTGAATATGAAATCAATTATATCTCCAGGACTTCAATAAAGTCGCCCATATTGGCCAATGGCATTACACATGTGAAGAAGCGGAAACTGGGGACCGGACCACGTCCCCCGCACTTGGACGATGCATGTTGATGGAGCATCAGGAGAGCACAGCACAGTAGTGGAGTTGAAATAGTTCTGACTAGTCCAGAGAAGATTACACTCAAGCAAGCACTCCAAATATACTGATATTACTACCATATACCACAACAAGCTGAATATGAAGCTCTCCTTGCTGGTCTCAGATTTGCCTGAGGTTTCGAGGTGAAGAGAGTAATTGTCCACGGTGACTCACAGTTAGTCGTCAATCAGATCAAAGACATCTTCGAGACAAAGCAAAGGACTCTATCCTGAAGAGATACAAGCAATTGGCTCTTGATTTGATGAAGAAATTGTTGAAATTCGTCAGAGAGAAGAGAATAATGTGGCAGATTCTCTTGCTAAGTTCGGAGATCCACTCGGGGACATACCTCCACTCGATATACATATATCAAAGTCTTGAAGCTGAAGTGATTTATATCATGGGAATCGAGAGGAGTTCATGCTGGATGGGGATCCCAGTGGAGTACTCCCCTCATCTCGAGATGAAGCTCGGCGCATCAAAAGACAATCGGCCAGATACACTCTCATTGATGATAAGTTATACCGCAAGTCTTTCTTACAACCATTGCTTCGGTGCGTCCATCCCACGGGGGGCCCCCTTCACGACATCCAGAAGCTGACTGGTTTGATTGCTGGCCTCAGTCGGTTTCTCGATCTGGAGATCAGTCCTGACCTTTCTTCAAAGTTCTCAGAACCAAATCTCAGATGCAGTGGACTGATGAATGCGAGCAAGCATTTATGATATGAAGTGAAACAAAATGATTATATATTCGATTATGATATATATATATATATCACCCTCCAAGCAGCCCAGAACCAGGAGAGTCTCTTTTCATCTATTTAGCGGCTACCAATGGAGCAGTCAGCTCAGTTCTAGTTCGAGAGGAAGGAAACATGCAGAAACCTTTCGATTCTATTCGAATTATCTTATCAAAGTCATACACTCCGAGATGCCGAGCTTCGACATCCTCCTCTCGAGAAGTTAGCCCTTTCCCTTTTGATATCGGCACGACGCCTCCTACCATACTTTCAAGCACATGTCATCAATGTTTTGACTAATCAACCTCTTCGTCGGATCCTCCATGAAACGGAAGTATCGGGGAGACTGAAGTTCCCCAGAGGGGGGGAAAAATAGGGTCTTCCTAGGTCTTTCCCCAGAGGGGCCCCCCGGCCCCCGATCTTCTATAGTTCCCCAGAGGGGGCCCCCGGTTTGGAAATCAACAACTCGGAAAGCTTGACCTGTGACGTCGCATAATTCATAATTCTGTGTTCTGTTCTTTATGAATATTCATAAAGAACAAATCTCAAACAGAATCGAATTCCATATTCCATATAGAAGCGCCAGACAAGAGCAGGAAGCTTCTGATGAGGTACCAATTTCTTAGCAGCTTAAGGAGCCCCAAAAAGAAAGAACAAAAAAAGAAAGCGCTTTTGTTCGCTCCGAAAATACGAGACGAACAGGCGCTGGGTGTCAGCAAGTGGAGCCCCAGCGGGTCGTTCGGATGGGTGACCAGAACGCTCTAGGTGCCTCGGAAAACTAGATAGGCCCTCACTTCGAAGACCATTCGGAGAGATATACCGCTTTCGCCTTCAACCAATGATCGGATTCTTTTGAAAGCCGATTACCGATCACCAATGACACGAAGTCATTTATCCAACCCGTCAATTCAATAAGAAGAAGATGCTGGGATCCAACGATCCCATTGGCTCAGCGAAAGCAACGAGTCTTCAGTGATAGTCAGTCACTCGGAAGAGCATGGCTCGACCGACCAGTGCACTGAAGTGACGGGCATGCTGTATTCTGTTCGGCGGCTTGAGGCGAACTTCACGTAGTTCTGAGTTATGAATGGCGATCCCGGCAATGGGATACATACTTTCTTTCGATAGGCGAGACTAGTTTGAAAGTCCAGTCCGTTTTTCACAACAAGCCAACTGGAGCTCAAATCGAATCAGACAGCTAGGGAAGAGGCAGTGTTCCCCGAAAGCAGTTCCAGTTTTTTCTTTGATAGAAGCAGGCTCCCACTCCGCGGTATGAGACTTTCTTTCTTTGAAATTGGAAAGAAGGAAAGGAGTTCATACATAGTGCAAAGGAGTCTCATATTCAGGGCAGGCAAGTTTCCGTCTCAGAGTTTCCTAATCTCTTATATCAATCTGATATTCAAAAGATATTCAATAAAACAAAAGTGCAAAAAGAAAGGAAGGGAAAGATCGCAAATTGTCACGCAGGAATATGTGAAGCAAGTGACTTTCAATTACACAAAGTGAGATCAATCCAGTGAAGAGGGTTGAGGTTGATGATAATATATGTCCTCACCCTCTGGCAGGAAGTGGGCCTCCTCCCTTGAAGTAATTTAGATCGAGTCATTTTGGTTTTCTTTCTTTTCGATTGGAAAAGCACATCCATTAGGAGGTCAGGTCTCTTTTTTGAGGCATGCGAGCGAATCAGGTTCCTAGGCGGGAATAGATTGGGTATAGAGGTCTGGCCCTGTGCCCTTACTGTGAATTACACCCCTCATTCAGAAGTGGCTTTGCTGCTTTTGCTAGAAGTGAGTTTGAAAGCTCAGGCTAGCATTACCTTCAAGCCAGTGAAGTTCTTTGAGAAAGAAATCACTTCCTCTCCTTATCAAAAAAGTCTCTGATAGAGCTGACTCTCTCCTAGAGAAAGAAGGGAAAAAGAGAGGGAAAGTGGGGATTAGTCCAATTTCTGAGATATCCCATGGAAAGAAAGACTTGATTTTCCAGTTTCGGTTGAAAATTCGATTCTGTCTGACCTCGTGAAAGCAGCTATCCGCCACTCTCCCATATGGATTCGAGTTCCGAACAGCGGACTCAATTGGCAAGAAGCACTCCAATCAGGTCTTGCTGTGCGCGAAGAAGGGCTTCGACAACGAGTGAAGCTGCTCAATTGAAGAAGCCCCCACGCGGTGAAGCAGCTGAAAGATAAGCTACTGGGCATATGGGCATCCTCGCTGACCGGGGGCCCCCTCTGGGGATCTGATCCGGTCTTCCCGCTGGTCCCATTCTGAAAAACATCAAGACTATGTTCGCATTCGGGGCCGGGGGGCCCCTCTGGGGAACTTCTTTATGATTTCTGAGCTAAAAAGGTGATGACTCCTCTCCATTTTAGAAACCCATGGGAGTACGTTAGATGTCTGAAAAAAGTGAAAAACATCTCTGAAAAGTCTGCCTTATGGGGCTGTGTAATGCGTCGCATCTCCCTCGGCTTATGTGGTTTAGGAATGCATGGCATGATCGATACATCGAAGAGAACTGAAAGGAAGAATTCATTAATGACCTCTGAATCTCCTCCACTTGGGACTTGTCAAGACTTGATTTCGAATTCGGAATTCGAAGTCGAAAACTCTGACCAACAATCAAAAAAACATCAGATCAATCAATCTTTGATCTTCGAGCTCTTGTCCTCCTTTGTCAAAAGACAAAATGAGAATCTAATCAAATCATCCGTTTCTCATTTTCATGTTTTGATTCCCCTATGTTGCCCTTGTGAAAAGAAAGAAGATCCATTTTGCCATGTTTCCCGAGAGAGACTGCCTTCTCTCAGGCCAGCAGTATTATACTTTTAGTCGACTGCTCTATGATGACGATGACCTCTTTCCCGGGCTCTGCTCGCTACGCTCCGACTAATTCAGTCCAAATGGAAATTTCTTGCTTGAAGTATAGGGGCCCCTCTGGGGAACAAAGTAGTCAAAAACCACTATGTGTATGTGCCTTTTTTTTTGATCTATGGGGATCCCTATCTGGATCTCTATCTCTATCCACGGAGATACCTATACATATATATAGAATCTATATATATATATGAATCGATCGATTCTCTATCCGGATAGATATGAAAATCGAAATATGAACGACTACGCCGATCTTTTCTGATATTTTCTTTATATGTTTTGGTCACGTCCGTTGGAGCTCCGAAGAGGAAGGTTTGGATCTTTCAATCTGATGTCGTGAGGGATGTGACCTATGTGAGGTCCATAAGATACCACAGCTTTTAGTGTTCTATGATTCACCTCCGAATAATGAGTAGGTAGTTCGATCCTTTTTCTGATGATCTTCCTAGTCAAAGGGGATCCGGAGCAATAGGTCGAATTACTATATAAAGAAGACTTGTCAACAAAAGGACTGATTTTTCTAGTAGGAAGATTTCGGTTGTTTTTCTCGTTCCTTCTCTGAAATAAGAATACAGATTGGAAATGAAACAAATTGATCTTCATTCTGTTGTGCTCAGCGAAGGAACTGCCTAAGCATACTTTTGCGGATCCAAACTTCTTTGTTCTTTCTAAGTCTTCTTCTTGCATAGAAGAACGCAACTCTTGCAAAAACCTATATTGGAGTAGTAGGCGGCACCCCCTCTGAGTTTTGAGTAGGCGGAACCATTCTGTTTTGGTTCTTCTCCACATTCTGACCGGCAGGAATTTGCCTATTCTTTTTTCCACTGATATGTCGATATAGAAAGATCTCCTGATTTTTTCACCGCGGGTTCTCGCGTCATTTTCTTGAAAAGATATTAGATCACCGTGGGACACTTTCCAATGAGTAATGCTGACCAGTCCATTATTCACACAAACCCTTCGATGACTTATAGGCTGCCTTGCTTGAGGAAGAGTTTCACTAAAATGGAGACGAACCGGAATCACGTCCGATCTTGTTTCTTGATTGAGTAGAAAAGGGATATATGAAGTTCGTTCTCTTCCTCTGTGCATCTCCCTGATGGGTAAATCCCCATAAGAAAGGGGCAACTTTCGTGTAGTTTGTGATTTGATGTTACTGTTTAGATTTTCTCTCAGAGAAAGATTGATTTTCATGGATCTCCTCTTGTTCCTCAATCTTCGGAGAATGCGGCGTTGTATTAGAGAAAGTTCTCTGTTCCGAACATTTCCTGGAAGTAGACGACACGTTTTAAATTGGAATGCAGGCATGGCATATATTGTGGGGGGCCCCCTCTGGGGAACTTCTTGAGTTTCGCCACATCGCGTATCAAGGGAATCGAACCCGATTCTTCCACGACCCCCCATTCAGATCCCCTTCGTTATCCCCAGGGGGGCCCCTCCCCATAGGGGGGCCGGCCCCCTTGGGGGAACTATAGAATGTCGGGGGCCGGGCTGGGTTGCTTCATCGAGTGAGGGGAAAGACATATGGGGAAATACCGAAGGTTTGTCCGGCCCCGGGTCCTCCCTTCACTCAATGAACTACGATAATGATTCATTCTTGTGGTTGCCTAGTTGTTGTCAGTTTTCAGAAGTCCTAGATAGACTACTTCGTCAACACTAGCTGAAATCCTTTACTTGACCTCCATCTTCTTCTACGATATTTTTCACCCGGTTCGGTTTGACAAGAAAAAGAGAGGTTCTCTTTTGAGAAGCTTATGGGCTACTTTCTGCTTTCTGAGGTGCAAAGTGGAAGGTCAAAAGGCTGCGTCCCAGGCGCTCAGTCTCGACTACCACTTTTGACTTGACTTTCCCACTTTTTGCTTATGGTCTATCACTGGATCTGGTGATATCTGATGAAAGAACTGAGCCAGGGTCAGGGTAGGGCGGAAGTGGTTCGGAGCCGGATCAAGAAGGCATACCCTCGTCTTGTCAATCCGGTGATTAGCGAAAGCGGGTAGCTTGCCACTCTCTGGTCTCATCAAAACTCATCACGCAGGTGGAGGCTAGACCGTCGGTAGTCTTGAATTCGGACTTGACTCACCTTGTCCGAACCCACGAGGCCGATCTCCACTCGCCAGGCAGGGCAGCTGGCCTATCTTTCTCAAAAGATTGTTGTCTCTCCTGGAGGATCGGGAGCTTAGAAAGCCAGTCTCGAGCAAAGGTTACTCCTTTTGGAAGCGGAGGGGGTTTGGCTCTGCTGACAAGCGGAGGGGGAGGCTAGCAGATCGGTCCAAGCGAATTGGCAACTCGCTGACTTGAATAGCTTGACGCGCCTGGCGTGGGTAGACGGGACCTCTTCCCAGTGATGATGCTTTATCATCGGTAAGTTCAAGTGTACAATGGTATATCATCGCTCCGTCTGAGGCAAGTGGTAATCTTCTGATCTGATCAGGATGTTGTGCTCCCCCTCGGTCTAGCCTCATTTTCTTGGTATGCTCAGGTCACACTCTCTTTGTCTGCTCGGCCAGCTCATCAAGGGTTGGTGGGCGGGAAAAGCTGATTGTTCAATGCTACAGCTATACATACATCATTCAGATCCCCATATTTGGTTTGCCCCGGCCCCCCTTTCTTTCATTTCACATTTGGATTGAGAATGCATGATGTGAGGATTCACATCTCATGGATATGGGACATAAAGTGGACATAAATAACTCACTTCAATATTCAGTGAGTAAGACGAACATACCCTGAGTGTCAATAGAATGATACCCACCCCAATTCATCGTATAAAACCTTGCCTGCGCGATCGGTCAATGAAGAATGAATTCCGGTCAAGGTCAAGTCAAAAAGATTCATCGGAAGACTAGCGCCCGGAAGTCGGAAAAGAATCAAGTAACCCGAAAGCGCTACAAAGAAGATCGATTATGAACAGGCGCAGTAGTAGTCATACCGGATCAATCTCCTTCCACTCAATAAAGGGAAGGGGCAAGTCAGTTAGCGGAAACAAAGCAATCGCCATCATCTCATATCATATCTTGTTGATATTAGGCCTTCCAGCGGCAACCATCCAAAATGATAGGTTCTATCGAAGATTCAGACCTGCAGAAAAGCCAGAAAGAAAAAAAAAGCCAAAGGCAAGTGCTTCGTTTCAGATCAGTGAATAAACCGAGCTGACGATACGATAGACCAAAAAAAAACCTTCGTTTATCAAAAGAAACATATTCTCAGATTCAGTCAAATAAGAATCAGAAAACTGCGGAAGGTGAAGGCTCTGGAAGAGATACGGTTTGAGACCAGTTTCCAGAGATCCGGACCCCTATTTAGATTGAGTATTTAGTCAGCTTAGCCGACAAAAGCTGAGGGGACCAAAGACCATGGATCATGGACCTTTGTACGAACTTTCTTGAGTCTTTCTTTGAGTTTCAAAGTGAGGAAAGAGAGAAAGGAAAAAGATCCAAGTCCAGCCCGACTTAGATGACTAATGCCTTCTCCGACGCGAGCTCCTACTCTCTGAGAAGTCGAAATCGGCATTGGGCCTCTGAGAATTGAGCAGAAGAAAGCATAAGCAATAGCAGCACTCGTAATTAGCTTATGGAATGTCTTTGACTGGATGGAGTCCTTGAGCTAGAGTTCGTTCAAAAGCGCATAAGATGAGTTTCATAGCCTGAGCTAAGGCAATGTCAATTGGTACGCAAGCGTTCCCCCGCAAGAAAGAAGCGGACTTGATTGACCAGAGAGAGTTTCCCGGGCAAGAGCCGCTTCTTCTACTAGGGCAGAAGCTGGTCACAAAGCATAAAAGAAGGTTATGAATTTGGAGAAGTCGGTGTAGGATTCAAAAGAGCACGTCTGGAAGTGAAGAACCTCTTCCAAGCCAAGCTTGACACACTAAAAAAAGACCTTTTCATTGGAATTGGAAAAAGGAAAGGCTTGGGCCCGTCTATTACAGATCGTCGTGGGCATTCTATAGTTCCCCAGAGGCAGCCCCCCTTTCCAGAAGAGAATTCATCATCCGATCAAAGATCCCCAGACCTGTAGTTAGCTTAGCGCTTGAGCAGCACTCCCAGTGTGAGGTGATAACTCTAACTACACATCACAATGAAGGCGGCATAGCGAAAGCCTCACCCCAGCAGGAGTGAGTGGGCCTCGAATGATTTCGACTCTAGAAGGGGGTTGCGTTCCGAGGGACTCCCAATATCCACTGCTATTGTTTTGGACAACTTCACACTTCCAAAATGGAGATTTTCAAAACAGGGGCCACACCTTTCTAAAAAAGTGATGATGTGGTAAACCCTGGATACGTGGGGGGAAGGACCACGCTAGTCGTCTGAGTGTGTGGTGTGTAGTGGGTGCGTCTGAGTGTCTTCTGACTCAGATAAATCAGAGAAATCAATGAGAAAATCTATTCTTCCCGTTCGAAAAACTCCACTCTTTTTCTCTGGATTGGCATTTTGCTAAGATGTGATCTATCTCTTTCCTTGGTTTGCCGGGTGTCAAGAATATGGCCGGGTTTTTTTGTTGGTGGTCCTCCGCCATGGTCAAATCCTTTGCCTTTGAACGGGCTACTGAAATGCTTATGGCACTCGAATCAAGTTGTGATCAAAGTGGAAATGACAAACCCATGAAACTAGAACTAGAAGTTCAAAACAATGCTATCTCAGCGGTGGCGCTTTCTTTTCGATTTGGTGAGGTGAAACTACCAGCTTCTGCCGCCACCAAGGGAAGGAAAGATGAAGGTAGTAATGAGTGTCTGAACCAAATTCTAAGTTCTTGGATGATCTCCTTTATCTGTTGTGAGTTGGGAGAAAGATTCTCGTCAGCTTTCACCTTCATACAGTTCTCAATATTCCAGTTATGTCACTTCATCCACTGAGATTGGAAAGGAAATATGGCTTGATTCACCTGCTTGCAAAGAAGCATAGATTGAGACTGATGATGGAAATCCTCTTCTGAAGAATCATGGCATAGAATGCTTCAAGATCTTCTGTCAATGGAGACAAAGAATGTGGCCCAGAAAAAACTGACAACATTGGAGGAACCTAGGGCTTTTTTTTCTTGAAATGAAACACAGTAGAAGTCAGTAACTCAAAAGCCAAGATACCACGAAGATCATTAGCACCTGCTGGAGTTTCGCTGGAAAAGTAATTGAGAAGATAAGGTGGTGATGCCTTACCCGCTGCAGTCAATGGGACTTTGAGCCATCCATATATCTGAATCTGAGGAATTGGCTGTAGGTTCAGAACTGAAGCTCTCCTCTTTGCGTGCTTTATTCCCTTTCGTTCGGCGTTTTCTCACTATTCACCGCTTCTTCGCTTTATTGTCAGATGATGTCATTCCACCTGACCCGGAAAGTGTGCAGGTTTCCTCGTAGCAATCAAAATGGTCGATCAATCAGACCATTTTGTGGGTAGTAGTAAAGCCATCAACTTTGAGGTTTGGTCCAACATCAATTTGATAAAGACCCCCATTTAGGGTCAATTACTAGCCCTGAAGATGAGAAAGACGAGGGATCTTTTTTGGTCAACAAAGCCCAGGGCAAACCCCAGGGGCAGGAACCATTCCGCGAGTCAAGTAGAGAGCCATCTGATCAGCTCTCACTCGCTCCAAAGGTTCCTCCGGGAAAAAGAAAGAAAAACTCCAGAACTGTATTAGCCCAAGAAGAAGACCTCCCAAAATTGGCTGTCCAGTCAGCAGCTTCCCTATAGACATGGGTTACCTTTTCTTTTCATTCTGAAAGCTTCCCAAGCAGCACCTAATTTCATTTCCTCAATATCAATAATAGCTCTCGTATTCCAGGTCGGTTCCACGAGCCCATTTCTCATTTGACAAATGGGATGGAAGTTCCCTGCACCCCGAGTAATGTCGTCTGTGACGGGCTTCAACCGGGTCCGGCCCCCGGTCAATGAAAGAAGAGTTCCAGGCGTAGGAGTTCATTCAACTAGCAGAGGAGAAGCATGCGGGTCTCACTGTATTACGTACCCCACCTAACGGCTTTTCTCTTTTCCTCTTTTCTTCGCCTTGACACCGGGAAACTTCCATCAAACATATCGACGGGTGCTGATTTGGTTGTGATGCCAACTCCAAATTACTTTCTCTCTCAGTTCATGGATTTCAGATCAGAAAAGAGATTGAGCATCTATAGGGACCATTAGTATAGGGGCCAGAGAAGTTGTCTTCTCAATTGTCTTCTCAAGGGAACCATCGGCGGGAACGTCGAGGGGGTCGCCCCCCCACCTTTAGAACTAGCCAGCAAATCCAATTCTCTAATTGGCATCTCTTGACACGTGGATCAAAACCACTAGATGCTTATCCAAAAGGAATCAAAGCATCTTTAAAAAAGCAAAAGTCAAAGTTCTTCCTTTCACTTTATTCCCTTTTTCTGGATCCAGTCCTCTCTTCATACTTTCACTTTCCTTCTCACATCCTTCTTTGGATGCTTTGGGAGAGAGCCTTTGAGGTTTTTTTTTTCTTCTATTCTGAGACCCGATTTGACTTTGGGCCTTGGGCCCCTGCTCTTTGGGCTTTCCCCCGTCTTCGTCTTCGAATTCTTCTCCCCAACCAGAAGGGGGGGCGGGAGCTTCATTTTGGAAAAGTCCGGAGCTCGGAAAGGGGCTAGTTTGTACGCCTTCCTGCCATTGATGTACATTTGCGTTGAAGGATCAAGGCTTCTACCGTCTTTACCAAAAGGTAATCCTGTTGGGTTAGGGCTTCTGGATTACAAAATGACAAAAAGATCTTGTGCCTATGTAGCTTTCCAGAAAGACCATTTCTTTCGATTTTCAGACCCGGCTGCTCAAGGATGAGATCATACTTCATCTCAGGAAAGATAGTAAAATGGATCTATCTTTTCCCATACCTTAGGCCTCACTCGGGTAGACGGTTGCTCCCCTGACTTGCTGCTTGGCTTTAGTCAGGCTGCCATCCACGCATCAAACCTTCCTGAAGCTATCTTCTCTAGCTTTATTGAGAGGGACTCAAGCTTCTTTGACACAATGAAATTCTGAACCGGGCAAAAGTTTCCAAATTGGCTTCTCCCACTTGTAGAGTAATATAACATGACCCATTTGTTCGGGCTCTCTTCCAGAGTACCAATGAAAAGGCTGCTTCCTTCTTAAGGATCGGGATCAAGATCTGGAATCAAGTCCTCCGCGTTCCTCCGCTATACCCTGTATTTTCGAGTTCCAAAACTCTCTTGCTGAGTTCGAGAATATGAGGACTTTAGGGATTCCGGCCTTGAGTTCTGCTTTTGAAGCCGGATGATAGGTAGGACAACTCATCTGATCTGGAAACCTCTTCCACGGCCTTCATACGAAGTGGATCGGGTCGATCTTGTATTCGCTGAGCCCATACCATACCATAAGGAGGCTTAGAAGAAAGCATGGTAACCATCCCGTCGCTTTCGGAAGACTCCGATATAGCTGACACTGGCATGGGTCATCTTCGATTTCCTGACTCTCGTCTTTAGGAGCCTCTTCGACCTCTATTTCTCTGACTGCCTTTTCTGTGCAATCCTTAGCAAGATTCCCTTTTTTGTGGCATTTGAAGCAAGAGCCATCATTTGATGTTGGCCTTGCACGGAGGTGGGGGTCCCCTTCTTCTGTGAACTGGTTGCCTTCTAGGTGCCGCAACCTTCTTTGTCCTGCTGGGTCTTGGCTTCTCGGTTTGCTTATAACCGAATTGCTCACAGATATCGCCTTCACTGATTTGGCAATACTTCTTCTCCATGGCTCGATGTCTTTTCTCTGAAAATCAGTAATGATGGTATCAATTCCATATAGGATCAAATTGTCACGTCAGTGACCTCTCCTAAGTGGAAATTCCCGATCTTGTTTCGGACCATGTTCGTGAGCCCTCTAGGTAGCCCAGCTATAAACTGATCCTTCCATACGGCAAAATGTCAATCGAAATCATGGAGATCCAAAATCCTGGCCATGAAATTCTTCTTGTACCACTCATAGTCTCGGAGAGTATCAATCCTCAGATTGAGAAGAGCTTCTCTATGCTTCCATTGACATTGAGTATTCTCAACAGGGCCACAGAAGTGATGATAAATAGTGGCTAAGAGATTCTCAGTGTTAAGGTCAACCTATTCTTGACAGCACTGGGCGGATAGTTGACCTTCGCCGTCAGTAGCCTGAATCTTCCTCAAGTGATCTTTCGCAGCATCTGGAATTTGATCCCACCATGCTCCTAACATCCCGAGAAACCCGCTGGTCAGAGAATCAAAAGCCTGAGTGGCGGTGAACCCATGATTGAGATCAGAATTTGGAGCAGCGGTCATCAGAGTCAGAATCTTATGAATCTGCTGTTTTTTCAACCCATCGACCAGGGGATCGTCCGTCAAAGCTATGACCGTGTAGGATAGCTTGTCTCCATATGCGAGATCGATAGGAACAGACTTGCTGGAAACGGCTTGTCTTTTAGGAAAGACTCCTTTGGCAGAGGCTCCCCTTCTAGCTCGCTCAGTTCTGCATCACTCTGTCCGAATGCTATATTGACGAACCTTTTAGAAGGCTTCATACTTTTTCCCTTTTCAAACCAATTCTTTGAAACAATCTCTATCCCATCTATGACCATCTTCTTACTCTGCTGTGAAGAACAAAAGAAAAAGAAGGTTTTGAACTGCTTTTGAAAGAGGGTCCTCTCTGGAATGGGCTTTCGATTGCTGGTGTGATGATGTGCCTGCGGAAGACTCCGATATCGGCCTCTTGGGAGATACTAGAGATCGTTCAGGCTTAGGCTCTTATTTCACTTCTCCTAACTAGCCTTGGAGAGTCGTAATGGCTTGCTGAACTTCTCTGATATCTTCGGAGAGATCAGGACCGATTTGAGAGTCTATTGCTTCTAAGCAAGATTGTTCCAGTTCAGTTGTTGCTGAAGGACTCCATTAGCATCTTCTTCTTCCACGGGGAAGCCACTCCTGTCTTCAGTTTGAGGATCTAGCTTGACAGTAGTGAAAGGCAGGAAGACCAGGTTCTCTATGATAGTTCCGTCGGGACTCTCCCATCCAGAGACCGTGGCCACCGCAGTTGCACCCTTCAACTGAAAGGTGGTCCCTCCATAGACAAAGTCTAAGAGAGATTTGTTGAGTAAATAGGCATTAGCCGAAGATCTCTGATCGGTTTTCTTTCAGCAACATCGTACTCTCTATCGTACTCTCTTTTGTCTTGAGAGTCTTCAGAGAGCCTCGGATCCTGAAGGTGTTCTTTGTGTTCAGCCTTGATCTCCTTGGTGGATCAGAAAAGCCTGATAAGGAAAGGCACATCTTTCTGCCTGAATTCTCTATAGTCATAATCTGGATGGAAGAACTTTGTACTCGGTCGGCTTAGAGGAACATTGCGGAGTTCTGGCCCCATAATCCACCACGTGACGCGCGCACAGCATCCCTATAGATGGTTGTGTTGAGGGATACGGACTCTGGCTGGATTGGCTTCGAAGGAGTCTCTCTCATGGATTTGGTTTGAGGATTGTTGAGGAAGCTGAAGTGTACTTTGTTGGGGATTCACCATTATAGATGGAGAATCGAGGCTTGTTGTGTTCTTCCTCTTTGTAGGGGCTATGCTATGGTCTTCCAATTCCCATGAAGTGTACTATTCTTCTCCGGCGGTATCTTCTGAGGAGTGATGTGATACCCTTTGATTTGAAGCTGCACTGGAGGTAGGTGGAGTCGAACTCAAAAGTATGCAGGCTTGCAGGAAATCCTGTGTTGGTCAGTTGATAACAGACGCTCTCAAGTCAAGAATGGCTATGTTGTGTGTTTCTTGTACCATATTCAAGCCCCCAGTTCGGACGTGGTGAAGTTGCAAAATCTCGCTGATGTCAGGATCAGTGATGGACAAAGTGAAATGAAATTAGGATAAGCAACAAAAGAGATGGCTCCGTTTGCCAGAGATGGCTGTACTTTTGCGATGCGATGATATAGCATCGTCGAAGGTATTCCACCGACGATCTAGGACACAAAGAATGCTACCAGTATTGACGCCGACCCTATGAAATGGGAGGACAGCAAAAAACCTGTATTTCTTTCATTGCGACGATGGAATCAGAATTCCATGGAGGACTTCCTGTGCCAATCATTCAAGTGGTGATCTGGCATCGTGAGCAGAAGTCGATAGAGGAACGAGAGGCAGCCGAGGTAGGCTACTCACTTGCTCGTTAGAGGTAGTTCACGAACGGAAATCGGGCCATTCTATGTCTATATAAGTGAAGATTGGATGGATGCCCGCTCCTTGGGTATGCTTTCAAAAGGGCTGTTTTCATGCGTGCTGGTGTTCGTGGTCTCTTGGTTGCTCTATTCTCTCGTGGGGGAAGGCGGGAATGGCACTGCTCTTTTTGATTTAGCAACTGCCGCGTTCTTTATGATATTCTTGACTTTCTTTCCGCTGTAGCTTAGTTCCAAATCCTCAGTTCCCCAGAGGGGGCCCCGGGTTGGGTTCACACACAAGTACGCCCACGCTCTGAGAGTGACCCGACCTTGGCTTGGCACGTTCCTTCACTCAGCAATAGCGCCCCTACTCTTCATAAGTACGCTTCCCGCTGACTCGAATTCCCAAGCTTGAAACATCAAGTTGCTGATTCTATATAGGATAGGATGCACTTCCCGACCGGTGAAAGGAAACAGCGAGAACTGCTTGCCTGTAGGCTTCTCCTGTGCTTAGTTCACCTAGCAGGGAAAGAAGCGGAGCCGTGCAAGTCACATCTTGAGCGAGAGGTTCTCAAGAGTGAGCTTGGGAACATGCCAAGCCCTGAAAAGCTAAACAAAAGCTCAACTTGTAGGCTCGTAGAGATATTGTGCAGGTATACCCACAATCCATGTTCCTGAACAGTCTCGTTCGAATATCTGATTCACCTTAGGGCGGACACTTCACTTCAAGCTTCAACCTCCGTCTATGATCGGTTTGCTTTCTCGGTATCGTGAGTCTCAACTCTTTGAGCCGGCTAACTCATATTCATAGAATCTTCATATATAGAGATATAGCTCAGTCAACACGGGAATCACTATCGCCTTCTGCTTCAACACGGCTACGCTTCGCTCTTTTTCACTATCGCTAGTCTGTAGTCTGTGAAAGAAGATTGAAATTTCTGGTCACTTTCACTTTCAGTCTAACCCGGATTGACTTAGTGAGTCGGGACTTGCTTCTGAGCGTGTAGTGGATCAACCAGGCTAGCTTTCCTGTAGTAGAGCGCGGGGGAGAGTGACCATCAGGGCCTTGAATAGGGTGTGCCTTTTTTTCTGTACATTTTGGATGAGGAGTACTCTTTCTTTCATGTACTATAAAGTAGGTTCTCAGTGCCCTAAGATCCCAATCCCAGATCGAGTTCCAATCACAGAATTGTTCTCAAGCGAATGGCTTTGATTCAACCTCAATTCATTCAGTTAGGACCTCCCTTTATGTTCTTTCTTTCCTTGCCAGCGTGAGGAGTCAGATCGGATTCTAGCACTTGCATGGAATCTGGGATAGTGGCTATTGGCAGCCTCTCTTGGCATGAGCACTAGCATCTTGCTAACATCGGCTTTTTCCTCCGACTAGAAGGGGATCTTGTTCACGGCGGATTCAAGATCCTCAAATGTGGCTTTGGCTTCAGCTATCTCATTCGTTTTTCTCTGTTTTATTGGTAAGTAGCCCTTTTTCGGGTGAGTTGAAAGACCAAGAATGGCCTCTTTGAAAGAAGACGACAGACATG
>JAIUJO010001804.1:0-27500 GCA_023846275.1 Vanilla planifolia
TTTCTTTTCCAAAATTCCATTTCCTTGGAATAACATCATTTCTGATAAATATCGAGAATTACTCACCTCACAAGGAACTATGAGACCCCATAACAATGGTATGCTCAGAAGAGCATGTGCAGAAGCTATGGAAAAAACTTGTGAGTATACATCAGCCCAAAAGGAAATGAGTAGAAATTTAAAATCTTCTAGAATGGGCTACAACTGTTGTTCAAAATTTTTCGAAGACTTAAATTATGTCTATGGATGTCCACCAGTTTATGATTGGCGAATACATTCGAAACCTTTTTTTAAACAAAAAAGAAAACACAGATATAAAATTACTAAAGGAAAATGGACACCTGAATTTAAATTAAATAAAAAATTCCGAAAAAAGAAATTTGTTAAAAAATATAGTAAACAGAAAGGAAAAAAACATTGTAGATGTTTTAAATGCAACAAAGAAGGTCATTATGCAAATGAATGTCCAGTAAACATTAAAAAAGTCTTTATCTCAAACTCAGAAGAATACTCCATCAATATTGGAACAGTAGATGAAATATCAGATGACAGTTCTGTTTATGAAATTACAACCTATTCAGTCTCTACAGACTCTGAATCTGACTCCATAGAGTCAAACTCTGAACAATCTTCAGAAAAACAAAAAAACGAGTTTGAAAAACTCAAAATTAGTATGATAACTATAAATAAAACATTAACTCAAATAAAGGTTATACCTTTATTACCATCTCTAAAACTCCCTAAAAAGGAAAGAATATCCTCACCAGGATATACAATCTATATGGGCAAGATGCTTAGGTTAAAACGTTATAGAACCACAGAAATAACGATAGATCTAATCATTTTAATACCTTTTGGCTATTATGGAATAATACATAATATTCCACATCATGCAAAAGAAAACATTTTTATAACGCATGGGATCATAGAACCCATGACTTATCAAGCTCCAACAATTTTAACGAAAAATACTAGTTTGGAAGATTGGGATTATCTCATCCGACCAAACGATGCAATTGGAACATTAGTCATTCATAAATATGAGGACTTTCCAATAATAACATCCGAAACAGCAATAGATGATCCTGAAAATTATGAAAAATATCGGGAATTCAGAATTAATATGAATATAATTACCTCTGAAGAAGTTAACACTTCAGAATTACATGATAGTATAGGAGAACAGTTCGAGATAACTGATGAAGACCTAGAAAAATTAAAAGAGGCTATACCTCATGGAGAAAAAAATGAAATTTATAAAGCTCCATCTTTTAAATCTCGATTTTTAAATAAACATACTTATATTTTCGAGCGAATGCAAGGAAATATAGAATTAAAAGGAGACGATGATTTAACATCTATCAGTCTACTTAATAAAAACAAAAGAGATAAATTAAAAAGCAAATATCCAAAAATTAAATACCTACACATAGGTATGATACAATTAAAAATCACTGCTCTATTTCGAAGCGGAATAGATACTCCTATCATGATCGTTTGTATGGACGAACGAATCATTAACAATCCTCTAAGTAGCATTATTGGAGGCGCTAAATCCAATCTTGCTAATAGATTATTTGGAATCAATATTCATCATGATTTCTGTATAAGTCTAGAAGACCAAAATGTCGAAAAAACTTGTACATTATCTATAAGCCTTAAGGGTATACAACTACAAAGTTTTTTAGGAATAATAGTTGTAAACTTTGTAGTTGTAGATATTAGACATCTAAAATTAGATGCGGATATACAACTTTTTGTTAAAACCTTAAAACCTAAGGTTCAAATCCCTGTTGAATATTTCATTGCCTCTGGTAATACAATATCAACAGTCATCAAAAATCCTATTAATAGAACAACTTCTTCTATTAACCTTCCAAGACATTATGAAGAAGGTGAATCATCTGAATCACCCCGGTTTCGTATTCATATTCCACTACTAGATCCTTTAGAAGGCCGTACGCCTTTATTTGAGTTAATGTTTTATTTATAGTTATCATATTAATTTTGAGTTTTTCGAACTCGTTTTTTTGTTTTTTCGAAGATAGTTCAGAGTTTGACTCTATGGAGTCAGATTCAGAGTCTGTAGAGACTGAACAGGTTGTAATTTCATAATTTCTTCTTCATTTTCTTCTTCTTCTTCTTCAATTTCTTCTTATTTTTCTTCATTTTCTTCTTCATTTTCTTTTTCTTGTTGGAACAGAATGGAATGAAAATCAAAATTATGAAGAAAAACTTCATAAAATGAAGTTATGCGATATCTGTATGTTAGATGAATTTGTAGCCACGTATATAGGATACATTTATCATTTAGACAAAACTCCACAACAAGAATTTTGGATACAAGGTTTCTTTTCCAAAATTCCATTTCCTTGGAATAACATCATTTCTGATAAATATCGAGAATTACTCACCTCACAAGGAACTATGAGACCCCATAACAATGGTATGCTCAGAAGAGCATGTGCAGAAGCTATGGAAAAAACTTGTGAGTATACATCAGCCCAAAAGGAAATGAGTAGAAATTTAAAATCTTCTAGAATGGGCTACAACTGTTGTTCAAAATTTTTCGAAGACTTAAATTATGTCTATGGATGTCCACCAGTTTATGATTGGCGAATACATTCGAAACCTTTTTTTAAACAAAAAAGAAAACACAGATATAAAATTACTAAAGGAAAATGGACACCTGAATTTAAATTAAATAAAAAATTCCGAAAAAAGAAATTTGTTAAAAAATATAGTAAACAGAAAGGAAAAAAACATTGTAGATGTTTTAAATGCAACAAAGAAGGTCATTATGCAAATGAATGTCCAGTAAACATTAAAAAAGTCTTTATCTCAAACTCAGAAGAATACTCCATCAATATTGGAACAGTAGATGAAATATCAGATGACAGTTTTGTTTATGAAATTACAACCTATTCAGTCTCTACAGACTCTGAATTTGACTCCATAGAGTCAAACTCTGAACAATCTTCAGAAAAACAAAAAAACGAGTTTGAAAAACTCAAAATTAGTATGATAACTATAAATAAAACATTAACTCAAATAAAGGTTATACCTTTATTACCATCTCTAAAACTCCCTAAAAAGGAAAGAATATCCTCACCAGGATATACAATCTATATGGGCAAGATGCTTAGGTTAAAACGTTATAGAACCACAGAAATAACGATAGATCTAATCATTTTAATACCTTTTGGCTATTATGGAATAATACATAATATTCCACATCATGCAAAAGAAAACATTTTTATAACGCATGGGATCATAGAACCCATGACTTATCAAGCTCCAACAATTTTAACGAAAAATACTAGTTTGGAAGATTGGGATTATCTCATCCGACCAAACGATGCAATTGGAACATTAGTCATTCATAAATATGAGGACTTTCCAATAATAACATCCGAAACAGCAATAGATGATCCTGAAAATTCTGAAAAATATCGGGAATTCAGAATTAATATGAATATAATTACCTCTGAAGAAGTTAACACTTCAGAATTACATGATAGTATAGGAGAACAATTCGAGATAACTGATGAAGACCTAGAAAAATTAAAAGAGGCTATACCTCATGGAGAAAAAAATGAAATTTATAAAGCTCCATCTTTTAAATCTCGATTTTTATATAAACATACTTATATTTTCGAGCGAATGCAAGGAAATATAGAATTAAAAGGAGACGATGATTTAACATCTATCAGTCTACTTAATAAAAACAAAAGAGATAAATTAAAAAGCAAATATCCAAAAATTAAATACCTACACATAGGTATGATACAATTAAAAATCACTGCTCTATTCCGAAGCGGAATAGATACTCCTATCATGATCGTTTGTATGGACGAACGAATCCTTAACAATCCTCTAAGTAGCATTATTGGAGGCGCTAAATCCAATCTTGCTAATAGATTATTTGGAATCAATATTCATCATGATTTCTGTATAAGTCTAGAAGACCAAAATGTCGAAAAAACTTGTACATTATCTATAAGCCTTAAGGGTATACAACTACAAAGTTTTTTAGGAATAATAGTTGTAAACTTTGTAGTTGTAGATATTAGACATCTAAAATTAGATGCGGATATACAACTTTTTGTTAAAACCTTAAAACCTAAGGTTCAAATCCCTGTTGAATATTTCATTGCCTCTGGTAGTACAATATCAACAGTCATCAAAAATCCTATTAATAGAACAACTTCTTCTATTAACCTTCCAAGACATTATGAAGAAGGTGAATCATCTGAATCACCCCGGTTTCGTATTCATATTCCACTACTAGATCCTTTAGAAGGCCGTACGCCTTTATTTGAGTTAATGTTTTATTTATAGTTATCATATTAATTTTGAGTTTTTCGAACTCGTTTTTTTGTTTTTCCGAAGATAGTTCAGAGTTTGACTCTATGGAGTCAGATTCAGAGTCTGTAGAGACTGAACAGGTTGTAATTTCATAATTTCTTCTTCATTTTCTTCTTCTTCTTCTTCAATTTCTTCTTATTTTTCTTCATTTTC
This sequence comes from Vanilla planifolia, assembly GCA_023846275.1. Taxonomy (NCBI): domain Eukaryota; kingdom Viridiplantae; phylum Streptophyta; class Magnoliopsida; order Asparagales; family Orchidaceae; genus Vanilla; species Vanilla planifolia. Next base: position 4,522 of record JAIUJO010001804.1, read on the forward strand.
TTCTTCATTTTCTTTTTCTTGTTGGAACAGAATGGAATGAAAATCAAAATTATGAAGAAAAACTTCATAAAATGAAGTTATGCGATATCTGTATGTTAGATGAATTTGTAGCCACGTATATAGGATACATTTATCATTTAGACAAAACTCCACAACAAGAATTTTGGATACAAGGTTTCTTTTCCAAAATTCCATTTCCTTGGAATAACATCATTTCTGATAAATATCGAGAATTACTCACCTCACAAGGAACTATGAGACCCCATAACAATGGTATGCTCAGAAGAGCATGTGCAGAAGCTATGGAAAAAACTTGTGAGTATACATCAGCCCAAAAGGAAATGAGTAGAAATTTAAAATCTTCTAGAATGGGCTACAACTGTTGTTCAAAATTTTTCGAAGACTTAATTTATGTCTATGGATGTCCACCAGTTTATGATTGGCGAATACATTCGAAACCTTTTTTTAAACAAAAAAGAAAACACAGATATAAAATTACTAAAGGAAAATGGACACCTGAATTTAAATTAAATAAAAAATTCCGAAAAAAGAAATTTGTTAAAAAATATAGTAAACAGAAAGGAAAAAAACATTGTAGATGTTTTAAATGCAACAAAGAAGGTCATTATGCAAATGAATGTCCAGTAAACATTAAAAAAGTCTTTATCTCAAACTCAGAAGAATACTCCATCAATATTGGAACAGTAGATGAAATATCAGATGACAGTTCTGTTTATGAAATTACAACCTATTCAGTCTCTACAGACTCTGAATCTGACTCCATAGAGTCAAACTCTGAACAATCTTCAGAAAAACAAAAAAACGAGTTTGAAAAACTCAAAATTAGTATGATAACTATAAATAAAACATTAACTCAAATAAAGGTTATACCTTTATTACCATCTCTAAAACTCCCTAAAAAGGAAAGAATATCCTCACCAGGATATACAATCTATATGGGCAAGATGCTTAGGTTAAAACGTTATAGAACCACAGAAATAACGATAGATCTAATCATTTTAATACCTTTTGGCTATTATGGAATAATACATAATATTCCACATCATGCAAAAGAAAACATTTTTATAACGCATGGGATCATAGAACCCATGACTTATCAAGCTCCAACAATTTTAACGAAAAATACTAGTTTGGAAGATTGGGATTATCTCATCCGACCAAACGATGCAATTGGAACATTAGTCATTCATAAATATGAGGACTTTCCAATAATAACATCCGAAACAGCAATAGATGATCCTGAAAATTCTGAAAAATATCGGGAATTCAGAATTAATATGAATATAATTACCTCTGAAGAAGTTAACACTTCAGAATTAGATGATAGTATAGGAGAACAATTCGAGATAACTGATGAAGACCTAGAAAAATTAAAAGAGGCTATACCTCATGGAGAAAAAAATGAAATTTATAAAGCTCCATCTTTTAAATCTCGATTTTTAAATAAACATACTTATATTTTCGAGCGAATGCAAGGAAATATAGAATTAAAAGGAGACGATGATTTAACATCTATCAGTCTACTTAATAAAAACAAAAGAGATAAATTAAAAAGCAAATATCCAAAAATTAAATACCTACACATAGGTATGATACAATTAAAAATCACTGCTCTATTCCGAAGCGGAATAGATACTCCTATCATGATCGTTTGTATGGACGAACGAATCATTAACAATCCTCTAAGTAGCATTATCGGAGGCGCTAAATCCAATCTTGCTAATAGATTATTTGGAATCAATATTCATCATGATTTCTGTATAAGTCTAGAAGACCAAAATGTCGAAAAAACTTGTACATTATCTATAAGCCTTAAGGGTATACAACTACAAAGTTTTTTAGGAATAATAGTTGTAAACTTTGTAGTTGTAGATATTAGACATCTAAAATTAGATGCGGATATACAACTTTTTGTTAAAACCTTAAAACCTAAGGTTCAAATCCCTGTTGAATATTTCATTGCCTCTGGTAATACAATATCAACAGTCATCAAAAATCCTATTAATAGAACAACTTCTTCTATTAACCTTCCAAGACATTATGAAGAAGGTGAATCATCTGAATCACCCCGGTTTCGTATTCATATTCCACTACTAGATCCTTTAGAAGGCCGTACGCCTTTATTTGAGTTAATGTTTTATTTATAGTTATCATATTAATTTTGAGTTTTTCGAACTCGTTTTTTTGGTTTTTCCGAAGATAGTTCAGAGTTTGACTCTATGGAGTCAGATTCAGAGTCTGTAGAGACTGAACAGGTTGTAATTTCATAATTTCTTCTTCATTTTCTTCTTCTTCTTCTTCAATTTCTTCTTCTTTTTCTTCATTTTCTTTTTCTTGTTGGAACAGAATGGAATGAAAATCAAAATTATGAAGAAAAACTTCATAAAATGAAGTTATGCGATATCTGTATGTTTGATGAATTTGTAGCCACGTATATAGGATACATTTATCATTTAGACAAAACTCCACAACAAGAATTTTGGATACAAGGTTTCTTTTCCAAAATTCCATTTCCTTTGAATAACATCATTTCTGATAAATATCGAGAATTACTCACCTCACAAGGAACTATGAGACCCCATAACAATGGTATGCTCAGAAGAGCATGTGCAGAAGCTATGGAAAAAACTTGTGAGTATACATCAGCCCAAAATGAAATGAGTAGAAATTTAAAATCTTCTAGAATGGGCTACAACTGTTGTTCAAAATTTTTCGAAGACTTAAATTATGTCTATGGATGTCCACCAGTTTATGATTGGCGAGTACATTCGAAACCTTTTTTCAAACAAAAAAGAAAACACAGATATAAAATTACTAAAGGAAAATGGAGACCTGAATTTAAAATAAATAAAAAATTCCGAAAAAAGAAATTTGTTAAAAAATATAGTAAACAGAAAGGAAAAAAACATTGTAGATGTTTTAAATGCAACAAAGAAGGTCATTATGCAAATGAATGTCCAGTAAACATTAAAAAAGTCTTTATCTCAAACTCAGAAGAATACTCCATCAATATTGGAACAGTAGATGAAATATCAGATGACAGTTCTGTTTATGAAATTACAACCTATTCAGTCTCTACAGACTCTGAATCTGACTCCATAGAGTCACACTCTGAAATATCTTCAGAAAAACAAAAAAACGAGTTTGAAAAACTCAAAATTAGTATGATAACTATAAATAAAACATTAACTCAAATAAAGGTTATACCTTTATTACCATCTCTAAAACTCCCTAAAAAGGAAAGAATATCCTCACCAGGATATACAATCTATATGGGCAAGATGCTTAGGTTAAAACGTTATAGAACCACAGAAATAACGATAGATCTAATCATTTTAATACCTTTTGGCTATTATGGAATAATACATAATATTCCACATCATGCAAAAGAAAACATTTTTATAACGCATGGGATCATAGAACCCATGACTTATCAAGCTCCAACAATTTTAACGAAAAATACTAGTTTGGAAGATTGGGATTATCTCATCCGACCAAACGATGCAATTGGAACATTAGTCATTCATAAATATGAGGACTTTCCAATAATAACATCCGAAACAGCAATAGATGATCCTGAAAATTCTGAAAAATATCGGGAATTCAGAATTAATATGAATATAATTACCTCTGAAGAAGTTAACACTTCAGAATTACATGATAGTATAGGAGAACAATTCGAGATAACTGATGAAGACCTAGAAAAATTAAAAGAGGCTATACCTCATGGAGAAAAAAATGAAATTTATAAAGCTCCATCTTTTAAATCTCGATTTTTAAATAAACATACTTATATTTTCGAGCGAATGCAAGGAAATATAGAATTAAAAGGAGACGATGATTTAACATCTATCAGTCTACTTAATAAAAACAAAAGAGATAAATTAAAAAGCAAATATCCAAAAATTAAATACCTACACATAGGTATGATATAATTAAAAATCACTGCTCTATTCCGAAGCGGAATAGATACTCCTATCATGATCGTTTGTATGGACGAACGAATCATTAACAATCCTCTAAGTAGCATTATTGGAGGCGCTAAATCCAATCTTGCTAATAGATTATTTGGAATCAATATTCATCATGATTTCTGCATAAGTCTAGAAGACCAAAATGTCGAAAAAACTTGTACATTATCTATAAGCCTTAAGGGTATACAACTACAAAGTTTTTTAGGAATAATAGTTGTAAACTTTGTAGTTGTAGATATTAGACATCTAAAATTAGATGCGGATATACAACTTTTTGTTAAAACCTTAAAACCTAAGGTTCAAATCCCTGTTGAATATTTCATTGCCTCTGGTAATACAATATCAACAGTCATCAAAAATCCTATTAATAGAACAACTTCTTCTATTAACCTTCCAAGACATTATGAAGAAGGTGAATCATCTGAATCACCCCGGTTTCGTATTCATATTCCACTACTAGATCCTTTAGAAGGCCGTACGCCTTTATTTGAGTTAATGTTTTATTTATAGTTATCATATTAATTTTGAGTTTTTCGAACTCGTTTTTTTGTTTTTCCGAAGATAGTTCAGAGTTTGACTCTATGGAGTCAGATTCAGAGTCTGTAGAGACTGAACAGGTTGTAATTTCATAATTTCTTCTTCATTTTCTTCTTCTTCTTCTTCAATTTCTTCTTCTTTTTCTTCATTTTCTTTTTCTTGTTGGAACAGAATGGAATGAAAATCAAAATTATGAAGAAAAACTTCATAAAATGAAGTTATGCGATATCTGTATGTTAGATGAATTTGTAGCCACGTATATAGGATACATTTATCATTTAGACAAAACTCCACAACAAGAATTTTGGATACAAGGTTTCTTTTCCAAAATTCCATTTCCTTGGAATAACATCATTTCTGATAAATATCGAGAATTACTCACCTCACAAGGAACTATGAGACCCCATAACAATGGTATGCTCAGAAGAGCATGTGCAGAAGCTATGGAAAAAACTTGTGAGTATACATCAGCCCAAAAGGAAATGAGTAGAAATTTAAAATCTTCTAGAATGGGCTACAACTGTTGTTCAAAATTTTTCGAAGACTTAAATTATGTCTATGGATGTCCACCAGTTTATGATTGGCGAATATATTCGAAACCTTTTTTTAAACAAAAAAGAAAACACAGATATAAAATTACTAAAGGAAAATGGACACCTGAATTTAAATTAAATAAAAAATTCCGAAAAAAGAAATTTGTTAAAAAACATAGTAAACAGAAAGGAAAAAAACATTGTAGATGTTTTTAATGCAACAAAGAAGGTCATTATGCAAATGAATGTCCAGTAAACATTAAAAAAGTCTTTATCTCAAACTCAGAAGAATACTCCATCAATATTGGAACAGTAGATGAAATATCAGATGACAGTTCTGTTTATGAAATTACAACCTATTCAGTCTCTACAGACTCTGAATCTGACTCCATAGAGTCAAACTCTGAACAATCTTCAGAAAAACAAAAAAACGAGTTTGAAAAACTCAAAATTAGTATGATAACTATAAATAAAACATTAACTCAAATAAAGGTTATACCTTTATTACCATCTCTAAAACTCCCTAAAAAGGAAAGAATATCCTCACCAGGATATACAATCTATATGAGCAAGATGCTTAGGTTAAAACGTTATAGAACCACAGAAATAACGATAGATCTAATCGTTTTAATACCTTTTGGCTATTATGGAATAATACATAATATTCCACATCATGCAAAAGAAAACATTTTTATAACGCATGGGATCATAGAACCCATGACTTATCAAGCTCCAACAATTTTAACGAAAAATACTAGTTTGGAAGATTGGGATTATCTCATCCGACCAAACGATGCAATTGGAACATTAGTCATTCATAAATATGAGGACTTTCCAATAATAACATCCGAAACAGAAATAGATGATCCTGAAAATTCTGAAAAATATCGGGAATTCAGAATTAATATGAATATAATTACCTCTGAAGAAGTTAACACTTCAGAATTACATGATAGTATAGGAGAACAATTCGAGATAACTGATGAAGACCTAGAAAAATTAAAAGAGGCTATACCTCATGGAGAAAAAAATGAAATTTATAAAGCTCCATCTTTTAAATCTCGATTTTTAAATAAACATACTTATATTTTCGAGCGAATGCAAGGAAATATAGAATTAAAAGGAGACGATGATTTAACATCTATCAGTCTACTTAATAAAAACAAAAGAGATAAATTAAAAAGCAAATATCCAAAAATTAAATACCTACACATAGGTATGATACAATTAAAAATCACTGCTCTATTCCGAAGCGGAATAGATACTCCTATCATGATCGTTTGTATGGACGAACGAATCATTAACAATCCTCTAAGTAGCATTATTGGAGGCGCTAAATCCAATCTTGCTAATAGATTATTTGGAATCAATATTCATCATGATTTCTGCATAAGTCTAGAAGACCAAAATGTCGAAAAAACTTGTACATTATCTATAAGCCTTAAGGGTATACAACTACAAAGTTTTTTAGGAATAATAGTTGTAAACTTTGTAGTTGTAGATATTAGACATCTAAAATTAGATGCGGATATACAACTTTTTGTTAAAACCTTAAAACCTAAGGTTCAAATCCCTGTTGAATATTTCATTGCCTCTGGTAATACAATATCAACAGTCATCAAAAATCCTATTAATAGAACAACTTCTTCTATTAACCTTCCAAGACATTATGAAGAAGGTGAATCATCTGAATCACCCCGGTTTCGTATTCATATTCCACTACTAGATCCTTTAGAAGGCCGTACGCCTTTATTTGAGTTAATGTTTTATTTATAGTTATCATATTAATTTTGAGTTTTTCGAACTCGTTTTTTTTTTTTTCTGAAGATAGTTCAGAGTTTGACTCTATGGAGTCAGATTCAGAGTCTGTAGAGACTGAACAGGTTGTAATTTCATAATTTCTTCTTCATTTTCTTCTTCTTCTTCTTCAATTTCTTCTTCTTTTTCTTCATTTTCTTTTTCTTGTTGGAACAGAATGGAATGAAAATCAAAATTATGAAGAAAAACTTCATAAAATGAAGTTATGCGATATCTGTATGTTAGATGAATTTGTAGCCACGTATATAGGATACATTTATCATTTAGACAAAACTCCACAACAAGAATTTTGGATACAAGGTTTCTTTTCCAAAATTCCATTTCCTTGGAATAACATCATTTCTGATAAATATCGAGAATTACTCACCTCACAAGGAACTATGAGACCCCATAACAATGGTATGCTCAGAAGAGCATGTGCAGAAGCTATGGAAAAAACTTGTGAGTATACATCAGCCCAAAAGGAAATGAGTAGAAATTTAAAATCTTCTAGAATGGGCTACAACTGTTGTTCAAAATTTTTCGAAGACTTAAATTATGTCTATGGATGTCCACCAGTTTATGATTGGCGAGTACATTCGAAACCTTTTTTCAAACAAAAAAGAAAACACAGATATAAAATTACTAAAGGAAAATGGACACCTGAATTTAAATTAAATAAAAAATTCCGAAAAAAGAAATTTGTTAAAAAATATAGTAAACAGAAAGGAAAAAAACATTGTAGATGTTTTAAATGCAACAAAGAAGGTCATTATGCAAATGAATGTCCAGTAAACATTAAAAAAGTCTTTATCTCAAACTCAGAAGAATACTCCATCAATATTGGAACAGTAGATGAAATATCAGATGACAGTTCTGTTTATGAAATTACAACCTATTCAGTCTCTACAGACTCTGAATCTGACTCCATAGAGTCACACTCTGAACAATCTTCAGAAAAACAAAAAAACGAGTTTGAAAAACTCAAAATTAGTATGATAACTATAAATAAAACATTAACTCAAATAAAGGTTATACCTTTATTACCATCTCTAAAACTCCCTAAAAAGGAAAGAATATCCTCACCAGGATATACAATCTATATGGGCAAGATGCTTAGGTTAAAACGTTATAGAACCACAGAAATAACGATAGATCTAATCATTTTAATACCTTTTGGCTATTATGGAATAATACATAATATTCCACATCATGCAAAAGAAAACATTTTTATAACGCATGGGATCATAGAACCCATGACTTATCAAGCTCCAACAATTTTAACGAAAAATACTAGTTTGGAAGATTGGGATTATCTCATCCGACCAAACGATGCAATTGGAACATTAGTCATTCATAAATATGAGGACTTTCCAATAATAACATCCGAAACAGCAATAGATGATCCTGAAAATTCTGAAAAATATCGGGAATTCAGAATTAATATGAATATAATTACCTCTGAAGAAGTTAACACTTCAGAATTACATGATAGTATAGGAGAACAATTCGAGATAACTGATGAAGACCTAGAAAAATTAAAAGAGGCTATACCTCATGGAGAAAAAAATGAAATTTATAAAGCTCCATCTTTTAAATCTCGATTTTTAAATAAACATACTTATATTTTCGAGCGAATGCAAGGAAATATAGAATTAAAAGGAGACGATGATTTAACATCTATCAGTCTACTTAATAAAAACAAAAGAGATAAATTAAAAAGCAAATATCCAAAAATTAAATACCTACACATAGGTATGATACAATTAAAAATCACTGCTCTATTCCGAAGCGGAATAGATACTCCTATCATGATCGTTTGTATGGACGAACGAATCATTAACAATCCTCTAAGTAGCATTATTGGAGGCGCTAAATCCAATCTTGCTAATAGATTATTTGGAATCAATATTCATCATGATTTTTGCATAAGTCTAGAAGACCAAAATGTCGAAAAAACTTGTACATTATCTATAAGCCTTAAGGGTATACAACTACAAAGTTTTTTAGGAATAATAGTTGTAAACTTTGTAGTTGTAGATATTAGACATCTAAAATTAGATGCGGATATACAACTTTTTGTTAAAACCTTAAAACCTAAGGTTCAAATCCCTGTTGAATATTTCATTGCCTCTGGTAATACAATATCAACAGTCATCAAAAATCCTATTAATAGAACAACTTCTTCTATTAACCTTCCAAGACATTATGAAGAAGGTGAATCATCTGAATCACCCCGGTTTCGTATTCATATTCCACTACTAGATCCTTTAGAAGGCCGTACGCCTTTATTTGAGTTAATGTGTTATTTATAGTTATCATATTAATTTTGAGTTTTTCGAACTCGTTTTTTTGTTTTTCCGAAAATAGTTCAGAGTTTGACTCTATGGAGTCAGATTCAGAGTCTGTAGAGACTGAACAGGTTGTAATTTCATAATTTCTTCTTCATTTTCTTCTTCTTCTTCTTCAATTTCTTCTTCTTTTTCTTCATTTTCTTTTTCTTGTTGGAACAGAATGGAATGAAAATCAAAATTATGAAGAAAAACTTCATAAAATGAAGTTATGCGATATCTGTATGTTAGATGAATTTGTAGCCACGTATATAGGATACATTTATCATTTAGACAAAACTCCACAACAAGAATTTTGGATACAAGGTTTCTTTTCCAAAATTCCATTTCCTTTGAATAACATCATTTCTGATAAATATCGAGAATTACTCACCTCACAAGGAACTATGAGACCCCATAACAATGGTATGCTCAGAAGAGCATGTGCAGAAGCTATGGAAAAAACTTGTGAGTATACATCAGCCCAAAAGGAAATGAGTAGAAATTTAAAATCTTCTAGAATGGGCTACAACTGTTGTTCAAAATTTTTCGAAGACTTAAATTATGTCTATGGATGTCCACCAGTTTATGATTGGCGAGTACATTCGAAACCTTTTTTCAAACAAAAAAGAAAACACAGATATAAAATTACTAAAGGAAAATGGACACCTGAATTTAAATTAAATAAAAAATTCCGAAAAAAGAAATTTGTTAAAAAATATAGTAAACAGAAAGGAAAAAAACATTGTAGATGTTTTTAATGCAACAAAGAAGGTCATTATGCAAATGAATGTCCAGTAAACATTAAAAAAGTCTTTATCTCAAACTCAGAAGAATACTCCATCAATATTGGAACAGTAGATGAAATATCAGATGACAGTTCTGTTTATGAAATTACAACCTATTCAGTCTCTACAGACTCTGAATCTGACTCCATAGAGTCACACTCTGAAATATCTTCAGAAAAACAAAAAAACGAGTTTGAAAAACTCAAAATTAGTATGATAACTATAAATAAAACATTAACTCAAATAAAGGTTATACCTTTATTACCATCTCTAAAACTCCCTAAAAAGGAAAGAATATCCTCACCAGGATATACAATCTATATGGGCAAGATGCTTAGGTTAAAACGTTATAGAACCACAGAAATAACGATAGATCTAATCATTTTAATACCTTTTGGCTATTATGGAATAATACATAATATTCCACATCATGCAAAAGAAAACATTTTTATAACGCATGGGATCATAGAACCCATGACTTATCAAGCTCCAACAATTTTAACGAAAAATACTAGTTTGGAAGATTGGGATTATCTCATCCGACCAAACGATGCAATTGGAACATTAGTCATTCATAAATATGAGGACTTTCCAATAATAACATCCGAAACAGCAATAGATGATCCTGAAAATTCTGAAAAATATCGGGAATTCAGAATTAATATGAATATAATTACCTCTGAAGAAGTTAACACTTCAGAATTACATGATAGTATAGGAGAACAATTCGAGATAACTGATGAAGACCTAGAAAAATTAAAAGAGGCTATACCTCATGGAGAAAAAAATGAAATTTATAAAGCTCCATCTTTTAAATCTCGATTTTTAAATAAACATACTTATATTTTCGAGCGAATGCAAGGAAATATAGAATTAAAAGGAGACGATGATTTAACATCTATCAGTCTACTTAATAAAAATAAAAGAGATAAATTAAAAAGCAAATATCCAAAAATTAAATACCTACACATAGGTATGATACAATTAAAAATCACTGCTCTATTCCGAAGCGGAATAGATACTCCTATCATGATCGTTTGTATGGACGAACGAATCATTAACAATCCTCTAAGTAGCATTATTGGAGGCGCTAAATCCAATCTTGCTAATAGATTATTTGGAATCAATATTCATCATGATTTCTGCATAAGTCTAGAAGACCAAAATGTCGAAAAAACTTGTACATTATCTATAAGCCTTAAGGGTATACAACTACAAAGTTTTTTAGGAATAATAGTTGTAAACTTTGTAGTTGTAGATATTAGACATCTAAAATTAGATGCGGATATACAACTTTTTGTTAAAACCTTAAAACCTAAGGTTCAAATCCCTGTTGAATATTTCATTGCCTCTGGTAATACAATATCAACAGTCATCAAAAATCCTATTAATAGAACAACTTCTTCTATTAACCTTCCAAGACATTATGAAGAAGGTGAATCATCTGAATCACCCCGGTTTCGTATTCATATTCCACTACTAGATCCTTTAGAAGGCCGTACGCCTTTATTTGAGTTAATGTTTTATTTATAGTTATCATATTAATTTTGAGTTTTTCGAACTCGTTTTTTTGTTTTTCCGAAGATAGTTCAGAGTTTGACTCTATGGAGTCAGATTCAGAGTCTGTAGAGACTGAACAGGTTGTAATTTCATAATTTCTTCTTCATTTTCTTCTTCTTCTTCTTCAATTTCTTCTTCTTTTTCTTCATTTTCTTTTTCTTGTTGGAACAGAATGGAATGAAAATCAAAATTATGAAGAAAAACTTCATAAAATGAAGTTATGCGATATCTGTATGTTAGATGAATTTGTAGCCACGTATATAGGATACATTTATCATTTAGACAAAACTCCACAACAAGAATTTTGGATACAAGGTTTCTTTTCCAAAATTCCATTTCCTTGGAATAACATCATTTCTGATAAATATCGAGAATTACTCACCTCACAAGGAACTATGAGACCCCATAACAATGGTATGCTCAGAAGAGCATGTGCAGAAGCTATGGAAAAAACTTGTGAGTATACATCAGCCCAAAAGGAAATGAGTAGAAATTTAAAATCTTCTAGAATGGGCTACAACTGTTGTTCAAAATTTTCGAAAGACTTAAATTATGTCTATGGATGTCCACCAGTTTATGATTGGCGAATACATTCGAAACCTTTTTTTAAACAAAAAAGAAAACACAGATATAAAATTTACTAAAGGAAAATGGACACCTGAATTTAAATTAAATAAAAAATTCCGAAAAAAGAAATTTGTTAAAAAATATAGTAAACAGAAAGGAAAAAAACATTGTAGATGTTTTAAATGCAACAAAGAAGGTCATTATGCAAATGAATGTCCAGTAAACATTAAAAAAGTCTTTATCTCAAACTCAGAAGAATACTCCATCAATATTGGAACAGTAGATGAAATATCAGATGACAGTTTTGTTTATGAAATTACAACCTATTCAGTCTCTACAGACTCTGAATCTAACTCCATAGAGTCAAACTCTGAACAATCTTCAGAAAAACAAAAAAACGAGTTTGAAAAACTCAAAATTAATATGATAACTATAAATAAAACATTAACTCAAATAAAGGTTATACCTTTATTACCATCTCTAAAACTCCCTAAAAAGGAAAGAATATCCTCACTAGGATATACAATCTATATGGGCAAGATGCTTAGGTTAAAACGTTATAGAACCACAGAAATAACGTTAGATCTAATCATTTTAATACCTTTTGGCTATTATGGAATAATACATAATATTCAACATCATGCAAAAGAAAACATTTTTATAACGCATGGGATCATAGAACCCATGACTTATCAAGCTCCAACAATTTTAATGAAAAATACTAGTTTGGAAGATTGGGATTATCTCATCCGACCAAACGATGCCATTGGAACATTAGTCATTCATAAATATGAGGAATTTCCAATAATAACATCCGAAACAGCAATAGATGATTCTGAAAATTCTGAAAAATATCGGGAATTCAGAATTAATATGAATATAATTACCTCTGAAGAAGTTAACACTTCAGAATTACATGATAGTATAGGAGAACAATTCGAGATAACTGATGAAGACCTAGAAAAATTAAAAGAGGCTATACCTAATGGAGAAAAAAATGAAATTTATAAAGCTCCATCTTTTAAATCTCAATTTTTAAATAAACATACTTATATTTTCGAGCGAATGCAAGGAAATATAGAATTAAAAGGAGATGATGATTTAACATCTATCAGTCTACTTAATAAAAACAAAATAGATAAATTAAAAAGCAAATATCCGAAAATGAAATACCTACACATATGTATGATACAATTAAAAATCACTGCTCTATTCCGAAGCGGAATAGATACTCCTATCATGATCGTTTGTATGGACGAACGAATCATTAACAATCCTCTAAGTAGCATTATTGGAGGCGCTAAATCCAATCTTGCTAATAGATTATTTGGAATCAATATTCATCCTGATTTCTGTATAAGTCTAGAAGACCAAAATGTCGAAAAAACTTGTACATTATTTATAAGCCTTAAGGGTATACAACTACAAAGTTTTTTAGGAATAATAGTTGTAAACTTTGTAGTTGTAGATATTAGACATCTAAAATTAGATACGGATATACAACTTTTTCTTAAAAACTTAAAACCTAATGTTCAAATCGCTATTGAATATTTCATTGCATCTGGTAATACAATATCAACAGTCATCAAAAATCCTATTAATAGAACAACTTCTTCTATTAACCTTCCAAGACATTATGAAGAAGGTGAATCATCTGAATCACCCCGGTCTAGTATTCATATTCCACTACTAGATCCTGTAGAAGGTCGTACACTACGTCTTCTCGAAAGTAAAAAATCTATTCCTCCTCCTTAATGGATTTAAAGAAGAAGGCCCAATTACATATTTATCTTCCCATAACTATTCATCTTCCTAAATTTGAAGAGTTACTATTCATGCTTTAATTGATACAGGTGCTGATGCAAGTTTACTTCAGCAAGTATTTATCCCCAAACAATTTTGGTTACCTTTAGATAACAAAACATCGCTTATTGATTTTATGGGACGGTAAGTCCCTGTTACCCATAAGGTTGCTAACCTTGCTTTTTCTATACCAGATCTTCATAATAATCTTAACACTTACAAATTTAACTTTGCCTTACTTCCGTTAGAATTTAATACTGATTGCCTAATCGGCTTAGATAACCTTCGTCATTTTTCTCCTTTCAATACCCACTTCTTTACTTTTGATGGCCATACCGTTCCTCGAATTCATTTTCCTGCACATATTGCCCCTTATTACACTCCTACAGCACAGCGTGGTGAATCTTCACAAAAATTATATTTAATTTAAATTCAGGTGTCCATTTTCGTTTAGTAATTTTATATCTGTGTTTTCTTTTTTGTTTAAAAAAAGGTTTCGAATGTATTCGCCAATCATAAACTGGTGGACATCCATAGACATAATTTAAGTCTTCAGAAAATTTTGAACAACAGTTGCAGCCCATTCTAGAAGATTTTAAATTTCTACTCATTTCCTTTTGGACTGATGTATTCTCACAAGTTTTTTCCATAGCTTCTGCTCATGCTCTTTTGAGCATACCAGTGTTATGGGGTCTCATAGTTCCTGGTGAGGTGAGTAATTCTCGATATTTATCAGAAATGATGTTATTCCAAGGAAATGGAATTTTGGAAAAGAAAACTTGTATCCAAAATTCTTGTTGTGGAGTTTTGTCTAAATGATAAATGTATCCTATATACGTGGCTACAAATTCATCTAACATACAGATATCACATAACTTCATTTTATGAAGTTTTTCTTCATAATTTTGATTTTCATTCCATTCTGTTCCAACAAAATCAGCTACCACTAATGATACCAATAGTTCTATTGCTGGTTGCTTAGTAGGTTGTTGTAAAATAGTTTGACATTCTTGACTGTTATTTTTTTCAAAATTTGTTAGCCATGATAACGCATTGCCTTCCCAGTAGGATGTTGCAAATTGTATGTATTCTGCAACAGTGATAGTGGGAGGAAGCATAAATATAGTTCCTTTGATTTTTTGTGCCCATTCGACACAATAATCTTTTATTTTTTTATATGATATATGATCGATGTTTAATGTTAAACCCCATGTAGAGGAATCTCGTCTTTCTTCTAAATATCTATTTTTATTTTTATGGTAGGTACGCCAATTGGAGCGTTTACCATAATTAATCATATTTGCAAAAGATGGAGTGGCATGACTCCTTTCTATGTTGTCGCCTTGGGATTCCTCCATATGGAATTCTGGTCCAGGTGAGGGTATATGAGTTGTTGGAGGTGGAGGTGGAGTTTCATGAGGAGGTGTTTGCAGTATATAACCAAGAGGTCCTGGTAGATAAAGTGTATTACTTTCTCCTCTTTCCATGTTAATTTTATAATTAATTTGAGATTTATAAAAGTCGATTAATTGTTGATTTTGTTCATAATATAAATAAAGATTCTCACTAGAAGTTTCTCCAGTTAATTCTTGTTTTTGAAGTTCTAAGAACTTAGAATAAACTTATTTATCTAGTTGTTGTAAATCCATAATCTTGTCAGAAGATTTAAGTTTAACCATTAATGTTTGGTTAATTGTGTTCATAATCCTGTGTCTTAGATACTTGGCAATTATAAGTATCATTAGGGACTAAGATTTCTTTTCATTTTTTAAAGTCTTTGTGTTCTAATAATTTCTAAGTTTGTATGATGGATTTTGTTTCTTGCAGTACTTTTTTCTAGTTTGTATTTTCTATTTTGACCCATTATTTTACGACGACATCTACCCTTCCATAACCATAAGGTTCTCGTGGCTTTCTAAGGGAAGTTAGGGATTCTTACAAAGACCACCATCCCTAGTAGATTGCTACATAAAATAAGAGCACAGCTATGGTTTGTTTCCAACATCATAGCGTAAGAAAATACAAGACTACAGCCAAAAGTATAGCAATAAAACTAACCCATTGTACAAACAAAGAGATTATTAAAACACAAAGGGAAATGTTTAATTATTCATTCTGAATAATAACATAAAACATAATAATAAGACTTACAGTCTTGGAGCACTTCAGGCTCTGATACCAAATTTACAAAACGCGAACTTTGAGAGAGCACACCAAACTTAGACTAGAAAACAAAGAGAGTGGTTTTTTCTGATATCCTTCAGGTAGAGAGAAGCCTCTTATTTATAGGAAGATTACTTCAGAAGAAAGTTTTTATTGCTTTTGCATAGTGCGTTTTTCTTGAGTGCGTCTGCGCCTTTCTTTGTTGAGTGCGCCTTTGCTTTTGCTGAGTGCGTCTTTCTTTTGCTGAGTGCGCCTTTCTTTTGCTGAGTGCACCTTTCTTTTGCTGAGTGCGTTGGCCCACCATGCTTTTAGTCTGCCAGGGTGAGATTTTCCATTGTATCTTCGTCTAAAGTGTCTTCTGGTTCTGACATGTTTTCATTTGTGAAAAAATATTTTTTCTTTTCTTCAAGTCCTATTTTCCCTAATTTAATAGACTGAAGAAATCTTTTCATTTTTCTTTCTCTCTGGTCTAAATCTTCTTGCTCTACTACCAGAGTGTCAATTAAAAATATTTTCTTACCAAAAATGACCTTTTTAGCCAAATATTTTGTCCCGAAATCCAGCTTTTGAAAGAAATCTGGGCAGCTTGTTTTCTGACTATTTCCTCATTAAAAAGATTTGGTTGGAAGGGTTCTAATCTTGGAGTTTGTGTCTCCGATTCTCTGACTAACATCCACAACTGTATTGCAGAGTATAGATTAATATACTCCCTTTCCTCCCAAATTGTCCAAATCTTAAAGACGAATGTTGTTGAGAACTTTGTTGTATAAGAAGTTAAAATATTGGAACATAGATCAGGAATATAACCTATGTAGTCTTCTGGATGTTTCGTGTTGATATAGATCTCATGTACAATTCCTTTTCGAAGATGCTGCTTATATTTCGGTATTTCGTCTAGCAAGCAATGATTCCAGGTCGTTCCGAAGTTAGATAAAGTACTTCCTCATTGAGAAATAAATTGACAATATTTGTTTCTTCCAGCTGTTTGAAGAATTGGAGTAGCTTTTCTTCATCCAGAATATTAGTTTGGTATAGTTGTAGCATTTCCTGTACAGCGATCTCTGCTTCGAGTTTCCTTGTATCTTCATTTTTTAGAGATAGCAATTGTACTAATCCAAGGATATCTTTAATTCTGAATTGTATCAAATCAGATGTTTTATAGTAGAAAAGACATCTGCCAAAGCTTCTGTGTTGAAGAGTTGTTGTTCTAGGGTTTGTAGTGTGCTAGACTGCGTAATTGTTGATCGAGATAAAAGAACTTCCATTTGCCTTTTGATGTTGTCTTCTTTTGTTTTTTGTTCTAAGATCATCTGCTTGTTGAGTAGATAATCCTTTTCTAGCTGTGTTAGTCAGTAATTTGTGGCTCTCCAGTCACTTGTTTGGATAGCACGGAAACATCCATTTAATTTGTTGAACATTTCTGGATCTGATTGTTGAAGAGGTTTATTATACCAATCTTTGGCTATGGAGGCAGCAAAAGTTTTTCCCTTTTCTACTATTCTGCTCTGAGTTTTTTTGTTAATAAGGCTTTTGGCTGGAGAGTTTGTCATTTGGGTTTTTGTGATTGCAGCCTGTTGGGCTTTTGAAGATTCTACTGTAGTCGGTTGGGCTGATTCCATACAAGCCTGTTGGGCTTTAGGTGTTTCTACTTCTTCATGGGCTTTGGCCCTTTTGTGAGTTACTTTTGTGAACTCACCAGTCCTTTTCATTTTTTCTAAGACTGTTTTAAGAAACACTAGTTCTTCTTCGTTCATGGCCTGCTAAGAAGATCAGCAAGTACGTTAGTAAAACCAGGAATGTATTTAACAATATAATTAAATATTTCTAGATAAAGGGCAAGACGTATGCGTCTCAAGTTCTCTTCTGGATTATGGATCGTATTTTTTTGTAAAAATTGTGCTACTGATTTATTGTCAGTTTCTATCGTGAATTCTCTATGAAGAAGATATATTTTTAGACTTTTAAGGGCTAGTTTGATAGCTAGTAATTCTTTGTCATACGTGGAGTATTTGCTTTGGGTTTTTGTAAATTTTTCTGAAGCATATGCTATTATGTCTTGGGTATTTGTTACTAATACTCCAGACCAGAATAAATCTGAAGCATCTGTTTGTAAGATGATATGTTCTTCTTCTGTTGGAAAATGAAGAATTTGTTTTTTTGTAACAAATTCTTTGATTTGTTTAATTTCCTTTTGTTCTTCAGAGCTTAAGGAAATAGGTATTTTATCTGTATTCCATCTTCGTGGTTGTTCTCCATTTCATTTTTTGTACTTAGCTTGTTCAAGGGCTAATTTGTTTTGTAAGGCTTTGATTTTTGTTGATAGATTAGGAATAAACTTTCGACCATAATTTAGAAGTCCTAAAAAACTTTGTAGTTGTTTTAAACTAGTAAAGTTTTCAGGAAAGTCCTTGACTTTTGTATATATATGGTCTTGTAATTGTATTTGACCATTTGTAATTTGTTTTCCAAGAAAATCGATTTCTGTTCTAAATAATTCTATTTTCTTTGGACTTAAGATAATGCCATGATTTAGTATTAGTTTAATGACATGTAATAGATGATCTTTATGTTCTTCTTCAGTGGAAGAAAAGACAAGAATATCATCTATATATGCTACTACATATGGTAGATGTCCAAAAAAAGAATTAATCCATTTTTGGAATATTTGAGGTGCATTTTTTAATCCAAATGACATAACTAGCCATTCGTAATGTCCTTGACGACAACTAAAAGTTGTTAGCTCTATTGATAATTTGTTTGCAAGTTTGATCTGCCAAAAACCAGATTTGGCGTCAAATTTGCTATAATATTTTGCACCTTGAATTTGTTTAATTAGGTGCTTAGTAGTTGGGATAAAATATCCATGAAATTTTGTACATGAATTTAGCTTGTGATAATTGATAACCATGCGAGCTTTTCCTCTTTTTATTTCGGCATGGTTTCTTACGATAAAAGCAGGAGAGGAGTGAGGACTATGACTCTTTTGTAAATTTGGTATCAGAGCCTGAAGTGCTCCAAGACTGTAAGTCTTATTATTATTATGTTTTATGTTATTATTTAGAATGAATAACTAAACATTTCCCTTTGTGTTTTAATAATCTCTTTGTTTGTACAATGGGTTAGTTTTATTGCTATACTTTTGGCTGTAGTCTTGTATTTTCTTACGCTATGATGTAGGAAACAAACCATAGCTGTGCTCTTATTTTATGTAGCAATCTACTAGGGATGGTGGTCTTTGTAAGAATCCCTAACTTCCCCCAGAAAGCCACGGGAACCTTATGATTAGAACACAAAGACTTAGAAATTATTAGAACACAAAGACTTTAAAAAATGAAAGAAATCTTAGTCCCTAATGATACTTATAATTGCCAAGTATCTAAGACACAGGATTATGAACACATAATCCATCTACCTACCACAGTAGGACCAGATCCTGTCATAGCAGGTATCCTGAATTTTATCGTAGATCAATTGAAAGAAATTAAAGATAAAATTCAAAAACTTGAAGAAGTTAATAAAACAACTAATATTAGTATGCCTACTAAATCTAAGTTCCATTACCTTGGAACAAAATTAACCAAACATTAATGGTTAAACTTAAATCTTCTGATAAGATTATGGATTTACAACAACTAGATAAATCAGTTTATTCTAAGTTCTTAGAACTTCAAAATCAAGAATTAACTAGAGAAACTTCTAGTGAGAATCTTTATTTATATTATGAACAAAATCAACAATTAATCGACTTTTATAAATCTCAAATTAATTATAAAATTAACATGGAAAGAGGAGAAAGTAGTACACTTTATCTACCAGGACCTCCTGGTTATATACCTCAAACACCTCCTCATGAAACTCCACCTCCACCTCCAACAACTCATATACCCTCACCTGGACCAGAAGTCCATATGGAGGAATCTTAAGGCAACAACATAGAAAGGAGTCATGCCACTTCATCTTTTGCAAATATGATTAATTATGGTAAACGCTCCAATTGGCGTACCTACCATAAAAATAAAAATAGATATTTAGAAGAAAGACGAGATTCCTCTACATGGGGTTTAACATTAAACATCGATCATATACCATATAAAAAAATAAAAGATTATTGTGTCGAATGGGCACAAAAAATCAAAGGAACCATATTTATGCTTCCTCCCACTATGACTGTTGCAGAATAAATACAATTTGCAACATCCTACAGGGAAGGCAATGCGTTATCATGGCTAACAAATTTTGAAAAAAATAACAATCAAGAATGTCAAACTATTTTACAACCTACTAAGCAACCAGCAATAGAACTATTGGCATCATTACTGGTAGCTGATTTTGTTGGAACAGAATGGAATGAAAATCAAAATTATGAAGAAAAACTTCATAAAATGAAGTTATGCGATATCTGTATGTTAGATGAATTTGTAGCCACGTATATAGGATACATTTATCATTTAGACAAAACTCCACAACAAGAATTTTGGATACAAGGTTTCTTTTTCAAAATTCCATTTCCTTAGAATAACATCATTTCTGATAAATATCGAGAATTACTCACCTCAAAAGGAACTATGAGACCCCATAACACTAGTATGCTCAGAAGAGCATGTGTAGAAGCTATGGAAAAAACTTGTGAGAATACATCAGCCCAAAAGGAAATGAGTAGAAATTTAAAATCTTCTAGAATGGGCTACAACTGTTGTTCAAAATTTTCCGAAGATTTAAATTATGTCTATGGATGTCCACCAGTTTATGATTGGCGAATACATTCGAAACCTTTTTTTAAACAAAAAAGAAAACAAAGATATAAAATTACTAAACGAAAATAGACACCTGAATTTAAATTAAATAAAAAATTCCGAAAAAAGAAATTTGTTAAAAAATATAGTAAACAGAAAGGAAAAAAACATTGTAGATGTTTTAAATGCAACAAAGAAGGTCATTATGCAAATGAATGTCCAGTAAACATTAAAAAAGTCTTTATCTCAAACTTAGAAGCATACTCCATCAATATTGGAACAGTAGATGAAATATCAGATGACAGTTCTGTTTATGAAATTACACCTGTTCAGTCTCTACAGACTCTGAATCTGACTCCATAGAGTCAAACTCTGAACAATCTTCAGAAAAACAAAAAAAACGAGTTTGAAAAACTCAAAATTAATATGATAACTATAAATAAAACATTAACTCAAATAAAGGTTATACCTTTATTACCATCTCTAAAACTCCCTAAAAAGGAAAGAATATCCTCACCAGGATATACAATCTATATGGGCAAGATGCTTAGGTTAAAACGTTATAGAACCACAGAAATAACGTTAGATCTAATCATTTTAATACCTTTTGGCTATTATGGAATAATACATAATATTCAACATCATGCAAAAGAAAACATTTTTATAACGCATGGGATCATAGAACCCATGACTTATCAAGCTCCATCAATTTTAACGAAAAATACTAGTTTGGAAGATTGGGATTATCTCATCCGACCAAACGATGCCATTGGAACATTAGTCATTCATAAATATGAGGACTTTCCAATAATAACATCCGAAACAACAATAGATGATCCTGAAAATTCTGAAAAATATCGGGAATTCAGAATTAATATGAATATAATTACCTCTGAAGAAGTTAACACTTCAGAATTACATGATAGTATAGGAGAACAATTCGAGATAACTGATGAAGACCTAGAAAAATTAAAAGAGGCTATACCTCATGGAGAAAAAAAATGAAATTTATAAAGCTCCATATTTTAAATCTCTATTTTTAAATAAACATACTTATATTTTCGAGCGAATGCAAGGAAATATAGAATTAAAAGGAGACGATGATTTAACATCTATCAGTCTATTTAATAAAAACAAAATAGATAAATTAAAAAGCAAATATCCGAAAATGAAATACCTACACATAGGTATGATACAATTAAAAATCATTGCTCTATTTCGAAGCCTAATAGATACTCCTATCATGATCGTTTGTATGGACGAACGAATCATTAACAATCCTCTAAATAGCATTATTGGAGGCAATAAATCCAATCTTGCTAATAGATTATTTGGAATCAATATTCATCCTGATTTCTGTATAAGTCTAGAAGACCAAAATGTCGAAAAAACTTGTACATTATCTATAAGCCTTAAGGGTATACAACTATTACCTGGATCAAAAATCCTAGGGATTCAATGAGAACACTGTATGGCGCTAAATGATACTTCAACCTTTAGATCTATAACTCCAAATAATTTTGTAAAACTCTTCAATGTTGGTATTGGAAAAACAATGCAACCAAAAGTTGTAGATATTAGACATCTAAAATTAGATACGGATATACAACTTTTTGTTAAAACCTTAAAACCTAAGGTTCAAATCCCTGTTGTTTATTTCATTGCCTCTGATAATACAATATCAACAGTCATCAAAAATCCTATTAATAGAACAACTTCTTCTATTAACCTTCCAAGACATTATGAAGAAGGTGAATCATCTGAATCACCCCGGTCTAGTATTCATATTCCACTACTAGATCCTGTAGAAGGCCGTATGCTACCCCTTCTCGAAAGTAAAAAATCTATTCCTTCTCTTTAATGGATTTAAAGAAGAAGGCCCAATTACATATATATCTTCCCATAACTATTCATCTTCCTAAATTCGAAGATGTTACTATTCATGCTTTAATTGATACAGGTGCTGAAGCAAGTTTACTTCAGCAAGTATTTATCCCCAAACAATTTTGGTTACCTTTAGATAACAAAACATCGCTTATTGATTTTATGGGACGGCAAGTCCCTGTTACCCATAAGGATGCTATCCTTGCTATTTCTATACCAGATCTTCATAATAATCTTAACACTTACAAATTTAACTTTGCCTTACTTCCGTTAGAATTTAATACTGATT